>WNWK01014699.1:32500-50387 GCA_009830355.1 Cherax destructor | reverse complement strand
ACATCAATATATAACTTCATTATACATCAATATTAACGTTCATTATAAAAATTTTTAAAACTTCATTATAACAATATAAAACGTTCATATAATAATATATAACTTCATTATACACCCAATATGTAACGTTCAGAAACCCATCAATATATAACTTTTTTTTAAAACCTTTAATATGAACCAGTATACATCAGTGTATAACGTTAATATAAAATAGACTAAGATTTTGTAGTGAAAAGTAGACTAAAGCCCCAAAAAAGGTAGACTAGTATTTTATAAGGAAGGACACCTGAAGGGCAATTGATGGACGTTTTCGGGGTCAACCCCCCCCCGGGACCACAGACCAGGCCTGGGGGTGGATCGAGCCTAAAAAAACCAGGCGGGCCGGGGGGCCCCGCCCGCCGACTTCGAACCCGCCCAGCTGGTGGGTTTTTATGATTTTAGGTGCCTGTCAGACCTTATATGGAGTGGTTTCAGTTTTGGGGGTTTTTTTGGGACCAGTCCCCAAAGGGTTTTCCAGGTAAAAATTATTTTTTTCCCCTTTTCCCGCCTACCAAGGAGTACAGTTGAAAAAATTTACATTTTAGATTTAGATGTTTGAGGGTTGAGCTTTGAAATTCTTTCTTTTTAAAGCCCCTCTCCCCGGGGGGGCCGTCAGTATAAAACAGTATTCCAGCCTGGGCAAAAATGATTTAAAATAGCATCATCATTGGTCAATCAAATTGTCTTGAAAGTTCTAGTTATCCAGCCTATCTTTTTCTTTGCGGCGCTTCAACATTGTTGTGGCCCTTTGGGAATGTGAGATCTTCTGACATCATCACTACTAAGTCTCGCAGGGGAATATCGGGTTTTTTTTTTTTTTAATATATTTACCAGGGGGATGTGACTGACGCGAATAACCCAGCGCCTGGCTGTCAGCCTCGCGGGGAGTTCCTTTTTTTTAACCCTTCAAACCCAAACACTGTAGCTCTTTTTTTTTTTGGGATGTTTTGGGGGGGTTTTCTTTACTCAATCTTATGATTAATATTTGTTTTATGTAAGTAAACGCCCAAGCTTTCTAATGTTTTGAAGTCTTGAGGCCACAGAAAACTGATAAAAAAGTAAAGTTTGGAAAAAAATTTAGGATTTAAAGTGTTTTGGGCGTACTTGTATTAATTGTAAATTACTTTTTGATTAAGGTTATTTTCACCTGTTTTAAAAACTAGACATTATCCTGGTGATGATAATGGAGCAGTCTCCTTTAGTCTTTCATTGTTTACTTTGTGTGAAGGGGGGAAAAACCCCGGGGTTTTGTAGGAACCCAAAAGGGGGGGAAAACCCTCAGTGTACAACCCGGGGGGGGTGGGGGTTTAGGAACAACGGGACTCAGGTACAACCGGGTGTGAAAAAGGGGGAAACAAAAAAAAAGTGACTCAGTGTAACAAAACCGGGGGGGGGGGGTTTTTTGTGAAAAGGGGGAAACAACAGTGACTCAGTGTAAAACCCGGGGGGTGTAGGAACAACAGTGACTCAGTGTACACCGTGTGTGGAAAAAGGGCTCAGTGTACAACCGGGGGGTTTTTAAAACAACATAAAAAAATGTAAAAAAGTTTTTAGGAAAAACGACCAACCCGGGGGGAGGAAAAAAGTGACTCAGTGTACAACCGGGTGTGGGAACAACAGTGACTCAGTGTAAAAACAGTGTGTGGGGGAAAAACAGTGACTCAGTGCAACCAGGGGGAGGAACAACATGACTCAGTGTACAACCAGGGGTGTAGGAAAACAGTGACTCAGGGGGCAACCAGGGGTGTTTGGGAAAAACAGGACTCAGTGTACAACCGGGGGGGGGGAGTGATCATTTAAAAACCGGGGGGGGGGGGAACAAAGTGATTCCCGTGAAACCCCGGGGGAGGAACAACAGTACCATTTACAACCAGGGGGGAGGAAAAACAGTGACTCAGTTACAACCGGGGGGTGGGGAACAACGGACTCATTTACAACCAGGGGGGAGGAACAATGACCGGGACAACCGGGGGTTTTTAGGAACAACAGTGATTCGTGTAAAACCAGCGTGTGGAGGAACAACAGTGACTGGACAACCAGGGGCAGGAAAAACGGCTCAGTGTACAACCAGGGTGTGGAAAAACAGTGGCCCCATTTAAAACCGGGGGGGGGGATCAAAACTCATTTACAGCCAGTGTGTGCAGGAAGAACAGTGACATAATGCTGGATGATGAATATAACTGCGGATGAAAAAATAATTTCTGGATGATGAATAAAACTGCTGGATGATGAATAAAAGCTGGATGATAATAATAACTCTGGATGATGAATGATAACTGCTGGATGGAATAATAACTGCTGGATGATGAATGATAACTGCTGAATGATGAATGTCTGCTGGATGATAATTTTAAAACGCTGGAAAAAATGATAACGGGATGATGAATGATAACTGCTGGATGATGAATAATAACTGGGATATAAATAATAACTGCGGAGAGAATGATAACTGCTGGATGATGAATGATAACTTTTTGGATGATGAATACTAACTGCTGGATGATGAATAATAACTGCTGGATGATGAATGATAACTGCTGGATAATAATAATTGCTGGATGATGAATGATAACTGCTGGATGATGAATGATAACTGCTGGATGATGAATAAAAACTGCTGGATGATGAATGATAACTGCTGGATGATGAATAATAACTGCTGGATGATGAAATAACTGCTGGATGATGAATGAAAACTGCTGGGATGAATAATAACTGCTGGATGATGTGTCTGCTGGATGATGAATTTTGCTGGATGATGAATTAACTGCTGGATGATGAATGAAAACTGCTGGATGATGAATGATAACTGCGGGATGATGAAAAAAACGCTGGTGATGAATGATAACTGCTGGATGATGAATGATAACTGCTGGATGATGAATAATAACTGCTGGATGATGAATAATAACTGCTGGATGATGAATGAAAACTGCTGGATATGAATAATAACTGCTGGATGATGAATGATAACTGCTGGATGATGAATAATAACTGCTGGATGTAATAATAACTGCTGGATGATGAATAATAACTGCTGGATGATGAATGATAACTGCTGGATATAAATATAACTGCTAGATAAATATCTTGGGATGATGAATGATAACTGCTGGATGATGAATGATAACTGCTGAATGATGAACAACCTGTCGTCACCTCAGGCACTTGCCCTCGACTATTTGGGCAATATAATGCCCAGATCAACCGGCTGTGATGGCATGTTGGGCAGCGGGTTTGCGCAACAGCCTGGTTAACCGGGCTGACACCAGACGAGCCTGGCTCCGGTAGTGAACTACCCCGAAACTCAACGAAGGTATATCAAAGGTTTAGTGTGTAGGGAAATTGATAATTTTATATTAATTGGCAGACTGGTGATTGTGGGGGGTTACCCTCATGCCGGCCCCCACGCTTACGGGTTTAGCGTTTCGATTTTTCCTTTTTCTAATTTGTGTCTACTTTCTTCTCCACAGGTGAGAAGTGCACCTGAACACGTACCTTGTACCTCAGGTCAACACTCAACATTGTTTTTCCGCTGGTAAGTACTAAACGTACTTTGACGCAGGTTGCTCACCAGTGGCAACCACCTGTGTACTCAACTGCCATGTCGAAAATTGTTCTGCTGTATACCCGAACCATATTATATATATATATATATATATATATATATATATATATATATATATATATATATATATATATATATATATATATATTAATAATCCTTTAAGAACGAGCGATGAAAGGAAAATTAAACACAGAGTTGAATAGTAGCTCTAGGTCTTTCGTATTACAATCTACCATCAGGAGCTTGCAAAGTTGCTGATATAGATTAGGAAACCGACAGATTCGTTCAGGGGCGACTCTCTCCCAAAATTTTTATATATAATCTGATACAGAGCCGAGAAAAAGTTTATAAATTTTTTATTAATCAGCTGATTGGTGGCCGTATTTTATTTTTGTCGTCCATTGGGAAAAGTCGATTACCTAATAAAAGTGATCACGAGAGCAGCTGATTCCTTGACATTGATCAGCTGATTCCTTCCAGTTGGCCAGATGATCCCCTTTACATTGACCAGGTGATTCCTTCACATTGATCATGATTCCTTCACAATGATAGCTGATTACTTCCCATTGATCAGCGTCCCCTTTACATTGACCAGCTGATCCCCCCATTTATCAGCTGATCCCTTCCCCTTGATCAGCATCCCTTCCCTTAAGCTGACTTGACCGCCACACCCAACAAAACGAAAAAACAACAGCAATAACAGGAAGATGATCATGCCCCAAGAACAACACTAACAGGGACACGTCTCAGCTGATCATCCCCTCAGCACTAGGGGCCTGAGTTGCTGGTTCTTGACAAATTTTTCCCTGACTGGAAAATATACGTATATATTTAACAACACTGCAAATTTGCCAAGCAGTCGAACCCATGCTGTTTTGGGCCCCTTGGTGAGCAAAAAAAAAATGCGCTCTGTCCACGGACCACACAATCCTCAAGAATGACACCCAGCCAAGCTGGGGGTTGCCGTTATCCGAGGACATACGGGTGGGGGTGCCCCTCATTTTTCACTTCCTGTTTGGTTTTTAGTAACGGCAGTATTTTATATTATTATACCCACGAACAGGGGATTTACAATAACACCGACTAGCCAAGGGGTCGAACCATGCTGCTTTTGGGCCCCCCTCATGGTGAGCAAAAAAAATGGCCTGTCCAGGAACACACAATCCTCAAGAATGACGCACCCAGGAGTACCCGGCTATGGTACTCAGTGGAACACACACACCCATCACTATGGTGGGGTGAGCTCAGTGAGCACAGGGTGAGCCCAGTGAGCACAGGGGAGGGCCCCGTGAGCACAGGGTGAGCCCAGTGGGACAGGGTGAGCCAGTGGCACAGTGTGGCCCAGCGAGCACAGTGGAGCCCAGCGAGCAGTGTGACCCAGCGAGCAAGTGTGAGCCCAGCGAGCACAGTGTGAGCCCAGTGAGCACAGTGTGAGCCCAGAGAGCACAGTGTGAGCCCAGTGAGCACAGTGTAGAGTGAAATTTTACCCCCAAAGTTCCCCTGAGCCAGTTGAGCCCATGACAGGGGGGCCGGGCAGTGGAGCCCGTGAGCCGGTGAGCCCAGTGAGCCAAATGTGAGCCCAGTGAGACAGGGGAGCCCAGGAGCACAGGTGAGCCCAGGGACAGTGTGAGCCCAGTGAGCCCGTGTGAGCCCGCGAGCACAGTGTGAGCCCAGTGAGCACAGTGTGAGCCCCGCGAGCACAGTGTGAGCCCCGCGGCACATTTTGAGCCCAGTGGCACAGGGGAGCCCCGTGAGCACAGTGTGACCCAGTAGCACATTGTGAGCCCAGTGGAAAAATGTGAGCCCAGTGAGCAGTGAGCCCAGTGAGCACAGTGAGCCCAGTGAGCCGTGTGACCCAGCGGCACAGTGTGAGCCCGGGGCACAGTGTGAGCCCCCAAAAAGGGACAGTGTGAGCCCAGTGAGCACAGTGTGAGCCCAGGGCACAGTGTGAGCACAGTGTGAGCCCAGCGGCACAGTGTGAGCCCAGTGAGCACAGTGTGACCCCCCGAGCACAGTGTGAGCCCAGTGGCACAGTGTGAGCACAGTGTGAGCCCAGTGACCGTGCGAGCCCAGTGAGCACAGTGTGAGCCCAGCGAGCCGTGTAGCCCCGCAGCACAGTGGACCCAGCGACCGTGTGACCCCCCTGAGCACAGTGAGCCCAGGAGCACGTGTGGGCCCAGTGAGCACAGTGGAGCCCAGCGAGCACAGTGTGGCCCCGGGGCACAGTGTGAGCCCAGCGGCACAGTGTGAGCCCGTGAGCCCGTGTGAGCCCCGGGGCACAGTGTGAGCACAGTGGGGCCCCGTGAGCACAGTGTGAGCCCCGTGAGCACAGTGAGCCAGTGAGCACAGTGTGAGCCCCGGGGCACAGTGTGAGCCCAGCGAGCACAGTGTGAGCCCAGCGAGCACAGTTTGGGCACAGTGTGAGCCCAGCGAGCACAGTGTGAGCCCAGCAGCACAGTGTGAGCCCAGCAGCAGGGGACCCAGCGAGCACAGTGTGAGCCCGCGGCCGGGGACCCCGCGGGGACAGTGTGAGCCCAGCGGCCGTGTGAGCCCCGCGAGCACAGTGGAGCCCAGCGAGCCAGTGTGAGCCCAGCGGCACAGTGCGAGATTGAATTTTATGTGAGTTCCTTATCGTAGACAGGAAGAAAATAGCTGTGATAAATAAAGGGAAAAGGAGAAAGTTGGTGGGCAGTACAACCAATATTTCTCCTTTTCTTTTCTCCTTCGTCTTCTTTCTTTTTCTTCATCTTTATATTATTATTATTTATCTTGTTTTTATTTCTCGTGATTTTTGTTTTGCTTTTCTTCATTTTCTTCTTTATTTTCTCCTGTTCACTGTTGGCTTCTTTTTTTTTCTTCATCTCCTTCTTCCATCTTCTTTTTGTATAACTGGTCAATATTCGCCTTATGATTGGTTCGAAGCTTTTATCGCTCAGTGTTGGTCTAATTTTGGTCATCTGGCGCTGTGATTGCTAGATCTTTGGGCATCTGGGTGTGTTGGTCTAGATCTTGGTCATCTGGCGCTGTGATTGCTCTAGATCTTGGTCATCTGGCGCCGTGATTGGTCTAGATCTTGGTCATCTGGCGCTGTGATTGGTTTAAACCCCTGTTTAGATTCTTCAACAAGAAACCCATGTGGAGGGGGGGGGGGAGCGTATGGGGGAAGTGAACACCCAATCAGAGCTAAGATACTGAAAACCTTCAATCAGAGCTAAGAGAATGAACACCTTCAATCAGGCAGAAAAATGAACACTTTCAATCAGAGCTATGATACTGAACACCTTCAATCAGAGCTAAGATACTGAACACCTTCAATCAGAGCTAAGATACTGAACACCTTCAATCAGAGCTAAGATACAACACCTTCAATCAAGCTAAAATACTGAACACCTTCAATCAGAGCTAAGATACTGAAACCTTAACAGAGCTAAGAAAAAACCCAATCAGAGCAAGATACTGAACACCTTCAATCAGAGCTAAAATACTGAACACCTTCAATCAGAGCTAAAATTTGTGGGGGGGAGGAGAAGTGACAGGAGAGTGGGGGGAGAGTGATTGAATTTTAGGGGTGGGGGTATGTGAAAAAGTTGTGGTATGGGATGAGAGTGTGGACATTTAGTATTAATTTTTAATTGTTATGGTGATGGATATTGCATTTGGGGGTATATGATAGGTATACGTTTGTGGTATAGAGGATTGCAGTTTGGTATTGGGGTGATTGCAGTTTGGTAGTGTGAGGAGATGTTTGGGGCGTTGTGGTAGTGGTAGGGGTGATTGCAGTTTGGTAGTGTGATGAAGTGTTACAGTTGGGAGGGGGGGGACTTTGGGGGAGTGAAAAAGGGAGGTTGACATTTGGTAGGATAAAAAGGGGGGTGGTGACTTTGGTAGTGATAAGAGTGATTGACATTTGGTAGTGATATAGAGTGATTGACATTTGGTAGTTGATCGAGTGATTGAATTGGTAGTATAAAGAGTGATTGCCCCTTTGGTATATGATAAAGAGTGATTGACATTGGGGTAGGGTGAAAGTAGTGACAGTTGTTAGTGATGAGGAAGTATTGACATTGTGGTGGTATGAGGAGAGTTGTGACAGTTGTGGTAGTGGTGAGGAGAGTGATGTGACTTTTTGGTAGTGTAAAGGGAGTGATGTGCCCGTTGTGGTAGTGATGAAAGTGAGTGACGTTGTGGAGGGATGAGGGGGTGATTCCCAGTGGTAGTGTGAGAGGATTACAGTTGTGGTAGTGAGGGGGGGGGAAGTGTTTGACAGTTGTGGTAGTGTGAAAAATTTATGACAGTTTGGTAGTGTGAAAATATGTGACAGTTGTGGTAGTGATGAAAGTGATGTGACAGTTGTGGTAGTGATGGGGGTGATGTGACAGTTGTGGTAGTGGTGAGAAGAGGTGTGAAAATTGTGGAGTGTGGGGAGAGTGATGTGACAGTTGGGGTAGTGTGAGGAGAGTGATGTGACAGTTGTGGTAGTGTGAGGGGGATGTGACAGTTGTGGTAGTGTGAGGGGGGTGATGTGACAGTTGTGGTAGTGATGAGGGATGTGACAGTTGTGGTAGTGATGGGGGGTGATGTGACAGTTGTGGTAGTGATGGGAGTGATGGAAGTTGTGGTAGTGGTGATGCGGTGATGGCATTTGGGGGTAGTGATGAGGGATGTGACCGTTGTGGTAGTGATGTAAGGATGTGACAGTTAGTGGTAGTGGGGGGGAGAGGAGGACAGTTGTGGTAGTGATGAGGGATGTGACAGTTGTGGTAGTGATGGGAGAGTGATGTGACAGTTGTGGTAGTGAAAAGTGATGTGACAGTTGTGGTAGTGATGAGGAGAGTGATGTGACAGTTGGGTGTGATGAGAGGATGTGACAGTTGTGGTAGTGATGAGGAGAGGGGATGACAGTTGTGGTAGTGATGAGGTGATGTGACAGTTGTGGTAGTGGTGATGCGGTGATGTGACAGTTGTGGTATGATGAGAGGATGTGACCGTTGTGGTAGTGATGATGAGAGTGAGGGACAGTTAGTGGTAGTGGTGAGGAGAGTATGGCAGTTGTGGTAGTGATGAGAGTATGTGACAGTTGTGGTAGGATGAGGAGAGTGATGGACAGTTGTGGTAGTGGTGAGGAGAGTGATGTGACAGTTGTGGTAGTGATGAGGAGAGTGATGTGCCCTTGTGGTAGTGATGAGTAGAGTGAGTGACCGTTGTGGTAGTGATGAGGAGAGTGATGTGACCATTGGGTAGGATTAGAGTGATGTGACAGTTGTGGTAGTGAGAGGAGGGTGATGTGACAGTTGTGGTAGTGATGAGGAAGTGATGTGACAGTTGTGGTAGTGATGGGGAGGGATGTGACAGTTGTGGTAGTGATGAGAGTGATGTGACAGTTGTGGTAGTGGTGGGGAGAGTGATGTGACAGTTGTGGTAGTGATGGGGAGAGTGATGTGACAGTTGTGGTAGTGATGAGGAGAGTGATGTGACAGTTGTGGTAGTGATGAGGAGAGTGATGTGACAGGTGTGGTAGTGATGAGGAGAGTGATGTGACAGTTGTGGTAGTGATGGGGGGAGAGTGATGTGACAGTTGTGGTAGTGATGAGGAGAGTGATGTGACAGTTGTGGTAGTGATGAGGAGAGTGATGTGACAGTTGTGGTAGTGATTAGAGTGATGTGACAATTGTGGTAGTGATGAGAAGAGGATGTGACAGTTGTGGTAGTGATGAGGGATGTGACCGTTGTGGTAGTGATAGAGTGATGTGACAGTTGTGGTAGTGAGGGATACTGATGTGACAGTTGTGGTAGTGATGAGAGTGATGTGACCGTTGTGGTAGTGATGAGGTGATGTGACGTTGTGGTAGTGATGAGGAGACTGATGTGACCGTTGTGGTAGTGATGAGAGTAGGACCGTTGTGGTAGTAGAAGTGATGGACGGTTTGTGGTAGTGATAAGTTTTTGTGTGAAGGAGAGGGGAAAGGAGGTGGTGGGGGGGAGGGGAGGGGGGTGAGAGGGAGGGGGGGGAGGGGGGGGGTGAGAAGGGAGGGGGTGGGGAGGGTGAGAGGGGAGGGAGGTTAACATTAACATGATATAAGCAATTACAGTTGCTTCAAGTCTTTTTGGCTTCGTACTGACGTTTTTGTTTGTTTTTTGTCTTTGTTAATTTCTTTGCATGCAAATGAGCTCAACTCCGCTAGAATAAATATATAAATGTAAAGGGGGAGGGAAGGGGGAGGGAGAGGGGAGTTAAACACGCACTTGGTTTATTTTAGTTTGGTTTATTATAGTTTTATTTGTCCGAGTTAGAAAACGTCATGTGTGTTTGTGTTTGTTTTTGCTTGTGTGTTTTGTGTGTCCCCGCCTCACTTATTGTACTAATATTGGTTACAGGGGTCGAGTCTCAGTTCTGGCCGCTACTGGGTTCACTTTCTAGAGGGTCGAGTCTCAGCTCCTGGCCGCTACTGGGTTCACTTTCTAGTGGGCAGTCTCAGCCCTGGCCGCTACTGGGTCACTTTCTAGTGGGGTCGAGTTCAGCTCCTGGCCGCTACTGGGTTCACTTTCTAGTGGGTCGAGTCTCGCTCCTGATCACCACTGGGTTCACTTTAGTGACTTTCATGATGCCTACCATGCCTGTTCTTGCTGCGTGCATCCTGCCTAGTTATCGTCCCAGTCGTGCCACATCCTGACCACTCTTGAGGCTGGAAATATTTTATACCATCCTTTGACTCTTTATGTTCAACTTCCAGATGTGGTCTCGTGTACCTATTTCCCGCCCTCGAGGAACCTGTCTCTGTCTACCTTATCATTTTCGCTATTTTGTACGTGTTGTTATGTCTGTCTGGCCTTCCTGTCCTCGTATGTCATCAGTTACCTGCTTAATCTCCTCATAGCTCATGTTCCTTCCTCTATGACTGCTCTTTTCAAAACGTGGTGTGTGTGTTGCACACTGGGTATACATGTTTGTTGGTGCACATGGTATGTACGTGTATTGGTGCTTATGGTTTGTGTATATGTTTTCTGCATATGGTGTGTGTGTTTTGGTGCACATGGTGTACATGTATTTCGGTGCACATGGTGTTTTTTGGAAGACATATGTGCGTATTTGTGTTGGTACACTTGTGTGTGTGTAAGTTTGTGTATGTACTCAGCAGAGGCGAGTACACTAGCTTCGTGTAATCACCATATTGAGATAATTTAGTTAAGGGGTGAGACTTGAATTTCAGATTTGTGTAGCCTGGTCTCATCTCTTACTATCATACCCTGTCGTAGAGCTGCGTACTATGTTACCTTCCAACACATCATTCCACAGTTTGTTCCACTTCGTTACTATGACACATAGCTGGAGGACGCAGCAAAGTCACCTACCAGGGCTGGAGGACGCAGCAAAGTCACCTACCAGGGCTGGAGGACGCAGCAAAGTCACCCACCAGGGCTGGAGGACGCAGCAAAGTCACCCACCAGGGCTGGAGGACGCAGCAAACTCACCCACCAGGGCTGGAGGACGAACAAACTCACCCACCAGGCTGAGGACGTAGCAACAAACTCACCCACCAGGGCTGGAGGACGCAGCAACTCACCCACCAGGGCTGGAGGAGCAACAAACTCACCCACCAGGGCTGGAGGACGCAACAAACTCACCCACCAGGGCTGGAGGACGCAACAAACTCACCCACCAGGGCTGGAGGACGCAGCAAACTCACCACCAGGGCTGGAGGACGCAGCAACCTCACCCACCAGGGCTGGAGGACGCAACAAACTCACCACCAGGGCTGGAGGACGCACAAACTCACCTACCAGGGCTGGAGGACGCAGCAAACTCACCTACCAGGGCTGGAGGACGCAACACTCACCCACCAGGCTGAGGACGAGCAAACTCACCCACCAGGCTCGAGGACGCAGCAAACTCACCCACCAGGGCTCGAGGACGCAACAAACACACCCACCAGGCTGGAGGACGCAACAAACTCACCACCAGGGCTGGAGGACGCAACAAACTCACCCACCAGGGCTGGAGGACGCAGCAAACTCACCCACCAGGGCTGGAGGACGCAACAAACTCACCCACCAGGGCTGGAGGACGCAGCAAACCACCCACCAGGTTGGAGGACGCAGCAAACTCACCACCAGGGCTGGAGGACGCAACAAACTCACCCACCAGGGCTGGAGGACGCAGCAAACTCACCCACCAGGGCTGGAGGACGCAGCAAACTCACCCACCAGGGCTGGAGGACGCAACAAACTCACCCACCAGGGCTGGAGGACGCAGCAAACTCACCCACCAGGGCTGGAGGACGCAGCAAACTCACCCACCAGGGCTGCAAACCTCCAATAGCCTATTGGATAACCCCAGATTCTTTATGTTGAATAGCACCATTGGCGGGCACACAATGGCAATATAGGAAAGCCAGCTACCAAAGCGTCAAATATTCCCCAATATAACCCCAGTTTACATCTGTCGGCAGATATCATTGGCTGGTGTGCCGTGTCGCTATGAGCTGAAGTGAACCATGTTAGAAGATTCGCCATCTGAGGACCGGAGCTCTAATACACAGCAATAAAAGAACGAGTATACTTCTTTCTACGAGTGCCATTCGTGGGTGCAACATGGGCACCAGGCGGCGTGTGATATATTCAATCGTAAAATATGGACTTGGAGACGTAACATAAAGATTTCAATGAGCCTCTTGATATTTCCTTTTGGATCTTGGTGTAGTTTTATCTTTGGGATGGAGGCGTGGGCGATATTTTCTGCCGCTGTTACCTCAAGTGTGAAGTGTGTGATTACATATTTATTATTACAGTGTTCGTAGTTAAAGAAATAGTGTGTGTCCGTCTTCAGTGTTCAACATGTCGTGTAAGAATTTTAAGTTTACAGTGGTTGTAACAACAGACAGTTTCTGTAACAGTATCCAGTGGTTATAATAGCATCCAGTGTTCTTGGATCCCACTGCAGCGTATCACTTGTTTACTAGTGACCTGGTTCTCCTTGTTCCTGCTGCCGACTAAGCCTCGGTGTTAATTCTTCGTGCTCGTTTATGATCTTAATATACGATATGTATTTTATTCAGTAATGTTAATTCATATTATTGTTATCGTGTGTTTGAGTCGTCTCCGCACGAACAGCCTGGTTGACCAGGCGGTCAGCAGCATCGCCAGACCTCGGGCCAGCTGCGAGGGTGGAAGAGCCCTCCAAACTGGTCACAGATTAAAAAAATCACAGGTTTAGGTCCTTCAACCTCTTCTCATAGTGCGTTCTTCTCAGTTCTAGGACTAGTCTGGTCCCAAATATTTGGATCTTTTCAAGCATTTGCTTTATCGATGGTAGGATGGGATGGTTGCACACCGTGGCCACGTAGTGATGAACACACCGTGACCACGTAGTGATGAACACACCGTGACCACGTAGTGATGAACACACCGTGGCCACGTAGTGATGAACACACCGTGGCCACGTAGTGATGAACCTGACACGTTTCTTGGGTAAGGTTGTAAAGGAGTCAAGCATGACGTTCATGAATGCATATGAAGATATGTTTGGTGATATATTCACCCCAGATCCTTTTCCTTCCTTGCTATTTCATTTTTTCTCAGTCCTTGTTGTAGCCTGTGTCCAGTCTACCATCTCCTCCATTCGTTTGCCGTATATTTTGCCCGTTTACATCCTGCGTTCTTTTGTTTTTATTCTTTTCATTATCTTTACATTGATTCATCACTTTTACTCTTTGCCTTGTGTTTCACGTACTCCCTGAGCCACTGGAACACTCTGCCTTGTGTTTCACGTACTCCCTGAGCCACTAGAACACTCTGCCTTGTGTTTCACGTACTCCCTGAGCCACTGGAACACTCTGCCTTGTGTTTCACGTACTCCCTGAGCCACTGGAACACTCTGCCTTGTGTTTCACGTACTCACTGAGCCACTGGAACACTCTGCTTGTGTTTCACGTACTCCCTGAGCCACTGGAACACTCTGCCTTGTGTTTCACGTACTCCCTGAGCCACTGGAACACTCTGCCTTGTGTTTCACGTACTCCCTGAGCCACTGGAACACTCTGCCTTGTGTTTCACGTACTCCCTGAGCCACTGGAACACTCTGCCTTGTGTTTCACGTACTCCCTGAGCCACTGGAACACTCTGCCTTGTGTTTCACGTACTCCCTGAGCCACTGGAACACTCTGCCTTGTGTTTCACGTACTCCCTGAGCCACTGGAACACTCTGAATTGTGTTTCACGTACTCCCTGAGCCACTGGAACACTCTGCCTTGTGTTTCACGTACTCCCTGAGCCACTGGAACACTCTGCCTTGTGTTTCACGTACTCCCTGAGCCACTGGAACACTCTGCCTTGTGTTTCACGTACTCCCTGAGCCACTGGAACACTCTGCCTTGTGTTTCACGTACTCCCCGAGCCACTGGAACACTCTGCCTTGTGTTTCACGTACTCACTGAGCCACTGGAACACTCTGCTTGTGTTTCACGTACTCCCTGAGCCACTGGAACACTCTGCCTTGTGTTTCACGTACTTCCTGAGCCACTGGAACACTCTGCCTTGTGTTTCACGTACTCCCTGAGCCACTGGAACACTCTGCCTTGTGTTTCACGTACTCCTGAGCCACTGGAACACTCTGCCTTGTGTTTCACGTACTCCCTGAGCCACTGGAACACTCTGCCTTGTGTTTCACGTACTCCCTGAGCCACTGGAACACTCTGCCTTGTGTTTCACGTACTCCTGAGCCACTGGAACACTCTGCCTTGTGTTTCACGTACTCCCTGAGCCACTGGAACACTCTGCCTTGTGTTTCACGTACTCCCTGAGCCACTGGAACACTCTGCCTTGTGTTTCACGTACTCCCTGAGCCACTGGAACACTCTGCCTTGTGTTTCACGTACTCCCTGAGCCACTGGAACACTCTGCCTTGTGTTTCACGTACTCCCTGAGCCACTGGAACACTCTGCCTTGTGTTTCACGTACTCCCTGAGCCACTGGAGCACTCTGCCTTGTGTTTCACGTACTCCCTGAGCCACTGGAACACTCTGCCTTGTGTTTCACGTACTCCCTGAGCCACTGGAACACTCTGCCTTGTGTTCACGTACTCCATGAGCCACTGGAACACTCTGCCTTGTGTTTCACGTACTCCCTGAGCCACTGGAACACTCTGCCTTGTGTTTCACGTACTCCCTGAGCCACTGGAACACTCTGCTTGTGTTTCACGTACTCCCTGAGCCACTGGAACACTCTGCTTGTGTTTCACGTACTCCCTGAGCCACTGGAACACTCTGCGTTGTGTTTCACGTACTCCCTGAGCCATTGGAACACTCTGCTTGTGTTTCACGTACTCCCTGAGCCACTGGAACACTCTGCCTTGTGTTTCACGTACTCCCTGAGCCACTGGAACACTCTGCCTTGTGTTTCACGTACTCCCTGAGCCACTGGAACACTCTGCTTGTGTTTCACGTACTCCCTGAGCCACTGGAACACTCTGCCTTGTATTTCACGTACTCCCTGAGCCACTGGAACATTCTGCTTGTGTTTCACGTACTCCCTGAGCCACTGGAACACTCTGCTTGTGTTTCACGTACTCCCTGAGCCACTGGAACACTCTGCCTTGTGTTTCACGTACTCCCTGAGCCACTGGAACACTCTGCTTGTGTTTCACGTACTCCCTGAGCCACTGGAACACTCTGCCTTGTGTTTCACTACTCCCTGAGCCACTGGAACACTCTGCTTGTGTTTCACGTACTCCCGAGCCACTGGAACACTCTGCTTGTGTTTCACGTACTCCCTGAGCCACTGGAACACTCTGCTTGTGTTTCACGTACTCCCTGAGCCACTGGAACACTCGCCTTGTGTTTCACGTACTCCCTGAGCCACTGGAACACTCGGCTTGTGTTTCACGTACTCCCTGAGCCACTGGAACACTCTGCTTGTGTTTCACGTACTCCCTGAGCCACTGGAACACTCTGCCTTGTGTTTCACGTACTCCCTGAGCCACTGGAACACTCTGCCTTGTGTTTCACGTACTCCCTGAGCCACTGGAACACTCTGCCTTGTGTTTCACGTACTCCCTGAGCCACTGGAACACTCTGCCTTGTGTTTCACGTACTCCCTGAGCCACTGGAACATTCTGCTTGGGTTTCACGTACTCCTGAGCCACTGGAACACTCTGCCTTGTGTTTCACGTACTCCTGAGCCACTGGAACACTCTGCCTTATGTTTCACGTACTCCCTGAGCCACTGGAACACTCTGCCTTGTGTTTCACGTACTCCCTGAGCCACTGGAACACTCTGCTTGTGTTTCACGTACTCCCTGAGCCACTGGAACACTCTGCCTTGTGTTTCACGTACTCCCTGAGCCACTGGAACACTCTGCCTTGTGTTTCACGTACTCCTTGAGCCACTGGATCACTCTGCCTTGTGTTTCACGTACTCCCTGAGCCACTGGAACACTCTGCCTTGTGTTTCACGTACTCCCTGAGCCACTGGAACATTCTGCCTTGTGTTTCACGTACTCCCTGAGCCACTGGAACACTCTGCGTTGTGTTTCACGTACTCCCTGAGCCACTGGAACACTCTGCCTTGTTCTGATATCTCGGTAACTAAAGTGCGCCACAAAATCAGAAGTTTTTGTGTAGCAGAGCAGCATCCAGATAGATCATCCACACCTGCTGTTCTTCTTTCACCTCTGTCCAACTTAAGTCGAATTTGGAGAGTTAAAGTCTTCTGGCTCCCCTCGTAATCAAACTATTTGTGCTTGTACATCGCAGTGTTACGTAGGCACCACAACCCGGCTGATCCCAGTGTTTGCCAGGTTCCCTAATGAAGACAGTCTGGTGGGGCTTCATTACATTCGAAGGAAGAATGAAGCCTTGAGGCCCTCAGTGCTTATTGAGTTCTCTCTCAGAGTACTCGTTGCACCTCACCTTTTAATTACAGGTATGTTGCACCGTCTACCTGCCTCCCGCTCTCGCTCTCAAGGGCTAATTTCAGTATTTTCTAGGTGTAAATTATGACATATCGTTGCTACCTGAGCTGCAGCTGGAGGGATTTCTGGGCTTCCCCACTGACTTGGGTCTTGGATTACACGCCACCAGTGAAATATATCTACACATTCTCTGTTATTAGTGAAAATGTGAATGGCGTCGAAGGTGAGATTTACAGTGGTCCTGATGACGTAATCCTCTCTTATCATCTTCGGAGAAAACACCTAAAAGTGTACGATAAGTCCGTTTAAACCCCTACCAGTGACAGTGTTGGTTTATAATGTAGTAGTAATATTGTTAATATAAGGTGGTAATAACATTGTCAGTATAATGTGGTAGGTGAGAGGCATGAAGCATAGTTGCTGGGACTGGTTGTTGTGGTCGAGCTCTAGCTTCGTTCATCAATATTCTTAGGGAGAAGCAGGCCGAAGATCACCCTGAAGGAGGGAGGGAGGGTAGGAAGAAAGGAATAGAGAGAGAGAGAGAGAGAGAGAGAGAGAGAGAGCAAGCGACAAATTAAGATAAAGACTACAGCAACCAATAAAGAAATGATAAGAAGAGAGTTTGAGAGGGAGGATGGAAGAGAAAGAAAAAGGGGGTTAGAGAATGAAAGATACACTAACTAGCTTCCATCTATCCCTTCCTTATTGATTAATTCCCCTCCCCTTCCCCCTCCTCGCCTTTTCCGAATTTCCTGCTTCTCGTGTCATTTGTTTTTCTTATTCTCGTCCCTCCTCAATCCATCTCTTTCCCAACCCTCACCCCGGCCACATATCTTCTCCCTCTTCCCTCATAAATTCTCTCCCTGTCCTCGTCTACCCTTCCTTCGTTCATCCTTCTCCTGCTGCTGTCTGTCTGCTTGCTTCATCCTGGTGTGACGTGTGCGTCATGTCATCTTCCTGTGCTGCTTCTGCTGTCTGTCTGCTTGCTTCAGCCTGGTGTGACGTGTGTGTCATGTCATCTTCCTGTGCTGCTGTCTGTCTGCTTGCTTCAGCCTGGTGTGACGTGTGTGTCATGTCATCTTCCTGTGCTGCTGTCTGTCTGCTTGCTTTAGCCTGGAGTGACGTGTGTGGCACTCATAATAAGGAAGTTTGGCACCTCTGTCATCCTCCTTTCATCATACTGGTATTTTAAAGCAGATTATTTATATATTTTTTTTCAGGACATTAAAAATTTATTTGAAGATTTATTTCTCGTGTGCTTTCTTGTTCGTCATACGTTGATTCTGACGACGTTAAGAGAGAGAGAGAGAAAATAGGGGAGACATGATTACGACATGAGGGATACTCAGAGTCAGTGGTGGAGACGAATTCTGTAC
>WNWK01014699.1:0-30000 GCA_009830355.1 Cherax destructor | reverse complement strand
GATAGAGGGAGCAGAGGGGGAGGAGGAGTTGCACTGCTCATTAAGAACAGGTGGGGATTTGAGGAAGTGGAAGGAATGGATGGAATGGGTGAAAGGGACTACATAGTAGGAACAATTCAGTCTGAGGGCCATAAGGTGGTAATTGCTGTAATGTACAACCCGCCACAGAACTGCAGGAGGCCAAAAGAAGAATACGACGAGAGCAACAGAGCAATGGTAGACACACTAGCCGAGGTAGCCAGAAGAGCCCACATGGGGAGAGCAAAGTTACTAGTTATGGGTGATTTCAATCACAAAGAGATTGATTGGGAAAACCTGGAGCCCCATGGGGTCCTGAATCATGGAGAGCCAAGATGATGGATGTGGTACTGGAAAACCTCATGCATCAACATGTTAGAGACACTACCAGAGAGAGAGGTGGGGATGATCCAGCAAGACTCGACCTAGTATTCACCTTGAGTAGTTCGGACATCGAGGATATCACGTATGAAAGGCCCCTTGGAGCTAGTGATCATTTGGTTCTGTGTTTTGATTATATAGTTGAGCTACAAGTGGAGAGGGAGCAGGAATAGGAAGGAGAAACGAAACTACAAAGGGGGACTACACAGGCATGAGGAACTTCCTACAAGACGTTCAGTGGGAGAGAGAATTGGCAGGAAAACCAGTAAAAGAAATGATGGAATATGTGACAACCAAATGCAAAGAGGCAGAGGAGAGGTTTGTCCCCAAGGGAAACAGAAGTAATGGGAAGACCAGAACGAGTCCTTGGTTCACCCAGAGGTGTAGGGAGGCAAAAGTAAGTGTAATAGAGAATGGAAAAAGTACAGAAGACAAAGGACCCAGGAAAATAAAGAGATTAGCCGAAGAGCCAGAAACGAATATGCACAGGTAAGAAGGAGGCTCAGCGACAATATGAAAATGATATAGCATCAAAAGTCAAGTCTGACCCGAAGCTGCTGTATAGCCACATCAGGAGGAAAACAACAGTCAAGGACCAGGTAATCAGGCTGAGAAAGGAAGGTGGGAGTTCACAATAAACGACCAAGAGGTATGTGAGGAGCTCAACATGAGATTTAAAGAAGTATTTACACAGGAGACAGGAAGGACTCCAGGAATTCAGAATAGGGAGGTATACCAACAAGTGCTGGATGAAATACACACAACCGAGGAGGAGGTGAAGAAGCTGCTATGTGAACTCGATACCTCAAAAGCGGTGGGACCGGACAACATTTCTCCGTGGGTCCTTAGAGAGGAGCAGAGATGTTGTGTGTGCCACTAACACAAATCTTCAACACATCCATTGAAACTGGGCAACTACCTGAGGCGTGGAAGATGGCAAATGTAGTCCCAATTTTTAAGAAAGGAGACAGACACGAGGCATTAAACTACAGACCTGTGTCACTGACGTGTATAGTATGCAAAGTCATGAGAAGATCATCAGGAGGAGAATGGTGGAGCACCTAGAAAGACACAAGCTTATAAACGACAACCAGCATGGTTTCAGGGAAGGAAAATCCTGTGTCACAAACCTACTGCAGTTTTATGACAAGGTAACAGAAGTAAGACACGAGAGAGAGGGGTGGATAGACTGCATTTTTTGGACTGCAAGAAGGCGTTCGACACAGTTCCTCACAAGAGATTAATGCAAAAGCTAGAGGATCAGGCACACGTAACAGGAAAAGCACTGCAATGGATCAGAGAATATCTGACAGGAGGCAACAACGAGTCATGGTACGTGACGAGATGTCAGAGTGGGCACCTGTGACGAGTGGAGTTCCACAAGGGTCAGTCCTAGGACCTGTACTGTTTTTGGTATATGTGAATGACATAACGGAAGGGATAGACTCAGAAGTGTCCCTGTTTGCAGATGATGTGAAGTTAATGAGAAGAATCAAATCAGTCGAGGATCAGGCAGGAATACAAAGAGACCTGGACAGGCTGCAAGCCTGGTCCAGTAACTGGCTTCTTGAATTTAACCCTGCCAAATGTAAAGTCATGAATATCGGGGAAGGGCAAAGAAGACCGCAGACAGAGTATAGTCTAGGTGGCCAAAGACTGCAAACCTCACTCAAAGAAAAGATCTTGGGGTGAGTATAATACCGAGCACATCTCCTGAGGCACACATCAATCAGATAACTGCTGCAGCATACGGGCGGCTGGCAAACCTAAGAATAGCGTTCCAATACCTCACCAAGGAATCATTCAAGACTCTGTATACCATATACGTCAGGCCCATACTGGAGTATGCAGCACCAGTTTGGAACCCACACCTGGTCAAGCACGTCAAGAAATTAGAGAAAGTGCAAAGGTTTGCAACAAGACTAGTCCCAGAGCTAAGGGATTGTCCTACGAAGAAAGGTTAAGGAAATCGGCCTGACGACACTAGAGGACAGGAGGGATAGGGAGACATGATAACGACATATAAAATACTGCGAGGAATAGATAAGGTGGACAGAGACAAGATGTTCCAGAGAGGGGACACAGAAACAAGGGGTCACAATTGGAAGTTGAAGACTCCTATGAGTCAAAGGGATGTTAGGAAGTATTTCTTCAGTCATAGAGTTGTCAGGAAGTGGAATAGCTTGGAAAGCGACATAGTGGAGGCAGGAACCATACATAGTTTTAAGACTAGGTTTGATAAAGCTCATGGAGCAGGAGAGAGAGGACCTAGTAGCAATCAGTGAAGAGGCGGGGCCAGGAGCTATGACTCGACCCCTGCAACCACAAATAGGTGAGTACAAATAGGTGAGTACATACAACACACACATACACACACACACATACAACACACACACACATAGCTAGTTAACTTTTTACCAAAATCCTAACTTTTATATCTCATATTTCTGTTCTATTTTCTGTTCTATTTACTTTAGAAGAGCACCAAGATAATGCTAAGCAACGCCGCCAGTTAGGTCGACTTTTGCATTAATTTCCACTGGATTATTTCATTTAATTGGTGTTGGAGATATCCATTTTAGTTTTATTGAGGAGGCGAGATAAAGCCATGCCGCTGAAGCACTTAACGTCGAAATTCAGACGTATTCGTTGGTGATTTTCAACAGTATTGGTGGTAAGGAGTTAGAACTGGTTTATACTGAGTTTCCTGCATGAAAGGCATCCTGATGACAAGTGTAAATTGTGTTGTACGTGTGTAAATTGTGTTTGTGAGTGTAAATTGTGCATTTGTGAGTGTAAATTATGTTTTGTGAGTAAATTGTGTGTTTGTGTGTAAATTGTTTTACGTATGTAAATTATGTTTGCGAGTGTAAATTGTTTTGTGAGTGTAAATTGTTTTGTGAGTGTAAATTGTGTTTTGTGAGTGGAAATTGTGTTTTGTGAGTGTAAATTGTGTTTTGTGAGTGTAAAGTGTGTGAATATAAATTGTGTTTGTGAGTGTAAATTGTGTTTTGTGAGTGTAAATTGTGTTTGAGTGTAAATTGTGTGTATGTAAATTGTTTTACGTATGTAAATTATGTTTGTGAGTGTAAATTGTGTTTTGTGAGTAAATTGTGTTTTGTGATTATAAAGTGTTTGTGAGTGTAAATTGTGTTTGTGAGTGTAAATTGTGTGTTTGTGAGTGTAAATTGTGTATGTAAATTGTTTTACGTATGTAAATTATGTTTGTGAGTGTAAATTGTGTTTTGTGAGTAAATTGTGTGTTTGTGAGTGTAAATTGTGTGTTTGTGAGTGTAAATTGTGTGTTTGTGAGTGTAAATTGTGTGTTTGTGAGTGTAAATTGTGTTTGTGATTGTAAATTTTGTGTTTGTGAGTGTAAATTGTGTGTTTGTGAGTGTAAATTATGTTTTATGAGTGTAATTTGTGTCTTGTGTGAAAATTGTTGTGTGTAAATATTTTATTTTATGCTAATATTGTGTGTGTGTGTGTGTGTGTGTGTGTGTGTGGTTATATCATGTATGAATATTTCGTGTTTATAAATGATGTGTTTTAATGTGTTAAATTATTTTATGTGTGCAAATTGTGTTTTATGTATGCAAATTGTGTTTTATGAGAATAACAAAAACAGAAGCAAAAACAAAAACACATGTAACTATTATCCAGCATATTAATTTCCTTTTGTTTGTGAAAGCACTATTGTTGTTGTGGACCTTAATGGAAGAATCTTTGTATATTATCACTCATATGTGATAGCATTAGTGGTAAGGTCAGTGATAATATCAGTGGTAAGGTCAGTCATAATATCAGTGGTAAGATCAGTCATAATATCAGTGGTAACATTAGTGATAATATCAGTGTTAAGGTCAGTGATAATATCAGTGGTAAGGTCAGTGATAATATCAGTGGTAACATCAATCATAATATCAGTGGTAAGGTCAGTGATAATAGTGGTAAGATCAGTGATAATATCAGTGGTAACATCAGTCATAATATCAGTGGTAAGGTCAGTGATAATAGTGGTAAGATCAGTGATAATATCAGTGGTAACATCAGTCATAATATCAGTGGTAAGGTCAGTGATAATATCAGTGGTAAGAACAGTCATAATATCAGTGGTAAGATCAGTGATAATATCAGTGGTAAGATCAGTCATAATATCAGTGGTAACATCAGTCATAATATCAGTGGTAACATCAGTCATAATATCAGTGGTAACATTAGTGATAATATCAGTGTTAAGGTCAGGGATAATATCAGTGGTAAGATCAGCCATAATATCAGTGGTAACATCAGTCATAATATCAGTGGTAACATCAGTCATAATATCAGTGGTAACATTAGTGATAATATCAGTGGTAACATCAGTCATAATATCAGTGGTAACATCAGTCATAATATCAGTGGTAACATCAGCCATAATATCAGTGGTAACATCAGTCATAATATCAGTGGTAACATGAGTCATAATATCAGTGGTAACATTAGTGATAATATCAGTGTTAAGGTCAGTGATAATATCAGTCATAATATGACTAGCAGAGTAACTTGTCTTCTTTAGACATCACTGTTATCAGTGACTCACTTGAAGATAAGGATGGTAGTGTTATAATTTATGTTGATGTGTGTGTCAGATAAGAGAGATAACTGGGGTGATTACTGTGTTTTGAGAGAGACAACTGGGGTGATTACTGTGCTTTGAGAGAGACAACTGGGGTGATTATTGTGCTTTGAGAGAGACAACTGGGGTGATTACTGTGCTTTGAGAGAGACAACTGGGGTGATTACTGTGCTTTGAGAGAGACAACTGGGTGATTACTGTGCTTTGAGAGAGACAACTGGGTGATTACTGTGCTTTGAGAGAGACAACTGGGGTGATTACTGTGCTTTGAGAGAGACAACTGGGTGATTACTGTGCTTTGAGAGAGACAACTGGGTATTACTGTGCTTTGAGAGAGACAACTGGGTGATTACTGTGCTTTGAGAGAGACAACTGGGGTGATTACTGTGCTTTGAGAGAGACAACTGGGGTGATTACTGTGCTTTGAGAGAGACAACTGGGGTGATTACTGTGCTTTGAGGAGCTCTCTCTTTTTCAGTGTGGCAGCTTATCATAGTACTTTGTTGACCACTGTATTAAAAAAAATTCATCTGTCCACTTTGCATTTATTCCTTATTCATGCATTTTATTTCCTGTTACACCATCATTGCACATGTTGCAAAGTCTGTGTGTTACACATTTGCTTTTTTATCTGTCTTGCAGTGCATGCAAGACCATATAGTAATGGTACGGTAGTTGTGAGAGGCAGGAGTGACCTGCTCTAAACCCGTGCTGCCCTTGGTTGTACACTGCTTGTCAATCTGTATGTTTAACACTCTGGCTTTCTTAAAACTCTTTAAAAGATTTTGATAATGTGGGAAGTTTCTGTTATCTGTCTAGTTTTTGCAGTTGCTATCGTGCCACCTTGTGAGTGGGGCAACATGAGTGGATGACTCCGGTGGCCAGAATCCAGCTCCATGGGATGTTCAAGGCACATCATGTTGTCTTTATTCTTATAAGTATAAAGTTGGAGGAGTGTGGGCAGTGCATGGCAATATTGTCAGTGCATGGCAATACTGTCGTCATGGCAATACTGTCAGTGCATGGCAATATTGTCAGTGCATGGCAATATTGTCAGTGCATGGCAATATTGTCATGCATGGCAATACTGTCAGTGCATGGCAATACTGTCAGTGCATGCATATTGTCAGTGCATGGCAATATTGTCAGTGCATGGCAATATTGTCAGTACATGGCAATATTGTCAGTGCATGGCAATATTGTCAGTGCATGGCAATGTTGTCAGTGCATGGCAATATTGTCAGTGCATGGCAATACTGTCAGTGCATGGCAATATTGTCAGTGTATGGCAATATTGTCAGTGCATGGCAATATTGTCAGTGCATGGCAATATTGTCAGTGCATGGCAATAATGTCAGTGCATGGCAATATTGTCAGTGCATGGCAATACTGTCGTGCATGGCAATACTGTCAGTGCATCGAATACTGTCAGTGCATGGCAATATTGTCAGTGCATGGCAATACTGTCAGTGCATGGCAATAATGTCAGTGCATGGCAAACTGTCGGATGGCAATACTGTCAGTGCATGGCAATATTGTCAGTGCATGGCAATACTGTCAGTGCATGGCAATACTGTCAGTGCATGGCAATACTGTCATTGCATGGCAATTGTCAGTGCATGGCAATACTGTCAGTGCATGGCAATACTGTCAGTGCATGGCAATACTGTCAGTGCATGGCAATACTGTCATTGCATGGCAATACTGTCAGTGCATGGCAATACTGTCAGTGCATGGCAATACTGTCCAGTGCATGGCAATAATGTCAGTGCATGGCAATACTGTCAGTGCATGGCAATACTGTCAGTGCATGGCAATACTGTCAGTGCATGGCAATACTGTCAGTGCATGGCAATACTGTCAGTGCATGGCAATACTGTCAGTGCATGGCAATACTGTCAGTGCATGGCAATACTGTAAAGTGCATGGCAATACTGTCAGTGCATGGCAATACTGTCAGTGCATGGCAATCTGTCATTGCATGGCAATACTGTCAGTGCATGGCAATACTGTCAGTGCATGGCAATACTGTCAGTGCATGGCAATACTGTCAGTGCATGGCAATACTGTCAGTGCATGACAATACTGTCAGTGGCATGGCAATACTGTCAGTGCATGGCAATACTGTCAGTGAGGTGTTTAAAGCCAAGTGGTCACGTCCTCTTACTCGTACCCCTAGAGTCCTTGTTCTTTATGACCTGTACTCACCTAATTTTGGCTGCAGAGGTCGATTCATAGCTCCTGGCCCCGCCTCTTCACTGGTTGCTACTAGGTCCTCTCTCTCCCTGCTCCATGGAGTTGATCGTACCTCTTCTTAAAGCTGTGTGTGGTACCTGCCTCCACTACCTCACTTCCCAGACTATTCCACTTCCTGACAACTCTGTGACTGAAGAAATACTTCCTAACATCCATGTGGCTCACTGAGTCTTCAACTTGTGTGTGTGTGTAGGTCTGAACTTGAGGGAAGGGGGAGAGTGCCACACAGAGGGGAACATCTCTGGTCCCGTAACGCCCTCTCACTTGAGTAGTCGAGAATTTCCCCTCAAGAGTCGTATAGCCCTGCGGATGAGGGGAGGCGGGAGGGGGGTTAGGGGGAGGTGAGGTAGCCCAGTGGACGATTCCCCTCGGGAAGGGAAGTCCTTGATAAGTTGGTAATGAAGGAGGTGATGATGGAGGTGCAAGGGAAGAGAGGCAATGGGAGGGGAGAGGAGGAGACAGTAAAGGTGAAGCTGAGAGAAAACGAAGAGAAGGGTAAAGATGGTGGGCGATAGTCAGAAGGGAGAGGGAGGAAGACTGGGGGTTAGGGAGAGAGGTGGGGAGGACAAGGAGAGAGACTGGGAGTTAAGGAGAGGTGGGGAGGACAAGGAGAGAGACTGGGAGTTAAGGAGAGGTGGGGAGGACAAGGAGAGAGACTGGGAGTTAAGGAGAGGTGGGGAGGACAAGGAGGAGAGAATGAAGGTTGAGAGTTTCATTATACTGACATCACCTTCATCATTATCATTGTCACCATCATCTATATATCACAGACATAGTAAGGTTAGACACAGACACACAGACGTTACACATTGAAGAAAACAATTTATTCCTGGATCATCCCAGCAATACTTGGATCATCCCAGCAATACTTGGACCATCCCAGCAATACCTGGATCATCCCAGCAATACCTGGATCATCCCAGCAATACTTGGATCATCCCAGCAATACTTGGATCATCCCAGCAATACCTGGATCATCCCAGCAATACTTGGATCATCCCAGCAATACTTGGATCATTCCAGCAATACTTGGATCATCCCAGCAATACTTGGATCATCCCAGCAATACCTGGATCATCCCAGCAATACCTGGATCATCCCAGCAATACTTGGATCATCCCAGCAATACTTGGATCATCCCAGCAATACCTGGATCATCCCAGCAATACTTGGATCATCCCAGCAATACTTGGATCATCCCAGCAATACTTGGATCATCCCAGCAATACCTGGATCATCCCAGCAATACCTGGATCATCCCAGCAATACTTGGATCATCCCAGCAATACTTGGATCATCCCAGCAATACCTGGATCATCCCAGCAATACTTGGATCATCCCAGCAATACCAGGATCATCCCAGCAATACTTGGATCATCCCAGCAATACTTGGATCATCCCAGCAATACCTGGATCATCCCAGCTATACCTGGATCATCCCAGCAATACCTGGATCATCCCAGCAATACCTGGATCATCCCAGGAATACTTGGATCATCCCGCAAATACTTGGATCATCCCAGCAATACCTGGATCATCCCGCTAAATACCTGGATCATCCCAGCAATGCCTGGATCATCCCAGCAATACCAGGATCATCCCAGCAATACCAGGATCATCCCAGCAATACTTGGATCATCCCAGCAATACCTGGATCATCCCAACAATACCTGGATCACCAGCAATACCTGTATCCCAGCAATACCAGGATCATCCCAGCAATACCTGGATCATCCCAGAAATACTTGGATCATCCCAGCAATACTTGGATCATCCCAGCAATACTTGGATCATCCCAGCAATACTTGATCATCCCAGCAATACCTGGATCATCCTAGCAAATACCTGGATCATCCCAGCAATACTTGGATCATCCAGCAATACCTGGATCATCCCAGCAATACCTGGATCATCCCAGCAATACTTGGATCATCCCAGCAATACTTGGATCATCCCAGCAATACTTGGATCATCCCAGCAATACTTGGATCATCCCAGCAATACTTGGATCATCCCAGCAATACTTGGATCATCCCAGCAATACCTGGATCATCCCAGCAATACCATGATCATCCCAGCAATACCTGGATCATCCCAGCAATACTTGGATCATCCCAGCAATACCATGATCATCCCAGCAATACCTGGATCATCCCAGCAATACCTGGATCATCCCAGCAATACCAGGATCATCACAGCAATACCAGTAACATCACAGTAATACCAGGATCATCCCAACAATACCAGCAACATCCCAGTATTACCAAGATCATCCCAACAATACCAGCAACATCCCAGCAATACCAGAATCGTCCCAGCAATACCATCAGCATCACAGGGAATACCAGGATCATCCCAGCAATACCTGGATCATCCCAGCAATACCTGGATCATCCCAGCAATACCAGGATCATCCCAGCAATACCAGGATCATCCCAGCAATACCTGGATCATCCCAGCAATACCTGGATCATCCCAGCAATACCAGGATCATCCCAGCAATACTTGGATCATCCCAGCAATACTTGGATCATCCCAGCAATACCTGGATCATCCCAGCCATACCTGGATCTCCCAGCAATACCTGGATCATCCCAGCAATACCTGGATCATCCCAGGAATACTTGGATCATCCCAGCAAATACTTGATCATCCCAGCAATACCTGGATCATCCCAGCAATACCTGGATCATCCCAGCAATGCCTGGATCATCCCAGCAATACCAGGATCATCCCAGCAATACCAGGATCATCCCGCAATACTTGGATCATCCCAGCAATACCTGGATCATCCCAACAATACCTGGATCATCCCAGCAATACCTGTATCCCAGCAATACCAGGATCATCCCAGCAATACCTGGATCATCCCAGCAATACTTGGATCATCCCAGCAATACTTGGATCATCCCAGCAATACTTGATCATCCCAGCAATACCTGGATCATCCCAGCAATACCTGGATCATCCCAGCAATACCTGGATCATCCCAGCAATACTTGGATCATCCCAGCAATACCTGGATCATCCCAGCAATACTTGGATCATCACAGCAATACCTGGATCATCCCAGCAATACTTGGATCATCCCAGCATACTTGGATCATCCCAGCAATACTTGGATCATCCCAGCAAACTTGGATCATCCCAGCAATACTTGGATCATCCCAGCAATACCTGGATCATCCCAGCAATACCATGATCATCCCAGCAATACCTGGATCATCCCAGCAATACTTGGATCATCCCAGCAATACCATGATCATCCCAGCAATACCTGGATCATCCCAGCAATACCAGGATCATCACAGCAATACCAGTAACATCACAGTAATACCAGGATCATCCCAACAATACCAGCAACATCCCAGTATTACCAAGATCATCCCAACAATACCAGCAACATCACTCAGCACCTGGACCAGATTCATGGAATGCTTTATTTATAAAGCAGTGCAAAGTACCATTAGCAAGAGCCCTTAGTATTCTGTGGAGAAAGAGCTTAGATCTAGGTGAAATTCCAGAGGCCTTAAAGAGTGCAGACATAGCTCCTTTGCTAAGGGAGGTAGTAGAGCACTAGCTAAAAATTACAGACCAGTAGCCCTCACTTCTCACATCATAAAAATCTTTGAAAGAGTGATGAGACGGCAGATTACAAAGTTCATGGACCAGCACAACCAACATAACCCGAACCAGCATGGCTTTAGAGCGGGTCGATCATGCCTGTCACAGCGCTGAACCATTATGACAGAATTACGGAGGCATTGGAGGACGACCAAAACGCAGATGTGATTTACACAGATTTTGCAAAGGCGTTTGACAAATGCGATCATGGAGTGATAGCGCCAAAATGAGGGCCATGGGCCCGTGGGGAAGGTAGGCAGATGGATTTTTGAGTTCCTAACACAAAGAACACAAAAGTAGTAGTAACAGGGCAAGATCCAGCATCAGCGGGTCAAAGCTCAGTGCCCCGGCACTGTCCTGGCACCTCTGCTGTTTCTCATCCTCATAGCAGACATAGATAAAACACCCAGCACACTTTTGTTCATCATTTGCAGATGACACTAAAATAAGCATGAAAGTCACTACGGTAGAGGACACTGAAAAATTACAGGAGGACATAAGCAGGGTCTTCCAATGGGCAGTGGAGAACAACATGACGTTCAATGGTGATAAGTTTCAGCTGCTTAGGTATGGAAAAAATGAAGAACTCAAAAGGAACCCCTATATACAAAACGCAAGAGGGTCACCACATAGAACGAAAGGAACACGTAAAGGACTTGGGAATAATTATGTCTGCTGATCTGTCGTTTAAAGACCATAACAAGACAAAGATCACAACAGCCAGGAAGATGACGGGGTGGGTTTGAGAACTTTCAAAACAAGGAAATAATGCCGATGGGACACTATTCAAATCGCTAGTCTCCTCACTTAGAATACTGCTCGGCTGACGGCCCCCCAGGGCAGGAGAAATAGCAGAGCTGGAACAAATCCAGAGATCGTTTACGGCTCACATTGAGCCATTGAAACATCTAAATTATTGGGAACGCCTTCAAGTCTTGAACATGTACTCATTGGAGCGGAGGAGAGAGAATACATGATAATATATACATGGAAAGTACTTGAGGGCCTGGTCCCAAATCTGCACACTGCCATAACAACATACTGGAGTGAGAGATATGGGAGAAAGTGTAAAATAAATCCAGTGAGGAGCAGGGGTGCGGTGGGGACAATACGGGAGCACTGTATTAACATCCGGGGTCCCAGACTATTCAACATCTTACCAGAAGATATCCGAAACACGGCTGGAACCAGTGTAGAAGCCTTCAAGAGGAAACTGGACAAATATCTTCACCAGGTGCCAGATCAACCAGGCTGTGATGGATATGTGGGGCAGCGGGCCTCCAGCAGCAACAGCCTGGTTGACCAGGCAAGCACCAGACGAGCCTGGCCCATGGCCGGGCTCAGAGGTAGATACTCTCGAAACTCTTCAAAGGTATATCAAAGGTATAACATCCCCAATACCAGAATCGTCCCAGCAATACCATCAGCATCACAGGAATACCAGGATCATCCCAGCAATACCTGGATCATCCCAGCAATACCTGGATCATCCCAGCAATACCAGGATCATCCCAGCAATACCAGGATCATCCCAGCAATACCTGGATCATCCCAGCAATACCTGGATCATCCCAGCAATACCTGGATCATCCCAGCAATACCAGGATCATCCCAGCAATACTAGCAACATCCCAGTAATACCAGGATCATCCCAACAATACCAGCAACATCCCAGTAATACCAAGATAATCCCAACAATACCAGAATCGTCCCAGCAATACCATCAACATCACAGCAATACCAGGATCATCCCAGCAATACCAGGATCATCCCAGATATACCAATGATACGCAGTATATCTTACACAGTATACATTACCAGAGATACACAGTATATATAACAGTGATGCACAGTATATCTTACACAGGGATACACATGCCTTCTTCAGGGATACACAATATGCCCTCTCCTGCAGGGATACACATTATGCCCTCTTCCAGGGATACACAGTATGCCCTCTTCAGGGATACACAGTATGCCTTCTTCAGGGATACACAATATGCCCTCTCCAGGGATACATAGCATGCTCTCTCCTCCAGGGATACACAGTATGCCCTCTCCAGGGATACATATTATGCTCTCTCCTCCAGGGATACACAGTATGCCCTCTCCAGGGATACATATTATGCTCTCTCCTCCAGGGATACACAGTATGCCCTCTCCTCCAGGGATACACAGTATGCCCTCTCCTCCAGGGATACATAGTATGCTCTCTCCTCCAGGGATACACAGTATGCCCTCTCCTCCAGGGATACACAGTATGCCCTCTCCTCCAGGGATACATAGTATGCTCTCTCCAGGGATACACAGTATGCCCTCTCCTCCAGGGATACACAGTATGCCCTCTCCTCCAGGGATACATAGTATGCTCTCTCCTCCAGGGATACACATTATGCCCTCTCCTCCAGGGATACATAGTATGCTCTCTCCTCCAGGGATACACAGTATGCCCTCTCCTCCAGGGATACATAGTATGCTCTCTCCAGGGATACACAGTATGCCCTCTCCTCCAGGGATACATAGTATGCTCTCTCCTCCAGGGATACACAGTATGCCCTCTCCTCCAGGGATACATAGTATGCTCTCTCCTCCAGGGATACATAGTATGCCCTCTCTTCTAGGGATACACAGTATATCCTCTCCAGGTATACATAGTATGCCCTCTCCTCCAGGGATACACAGTATGCCCTCTCCAGGGATACATAGTATGCTCTCTCCTCCAGGGATACACAGTATGCCCTCTCCTCCAGGTATACATAGTATGCCCTCTCCTCCAGGGATACACAGTATGCACTCTTCAGGGATACACAGTATGCCTTCTTCAGGGATACACAATATGCCCTCTCCAGGTATACATAGTATGCTCTCTCCTCCAGGGATACACAGTATGCCCTCTCCAGGGATACATAGTATGCTCTCTCCTCCAGGGATACACAGTATGCCCTCTCCATGGATACATAGTATGCCCTCTCCTCCAGGGATACACAGTATGCCCTCTCCAGGGATACATAGTATGCTCTCTCCTCCAGGGATACACAGTATGCCCTCTCCTCCAGGGATACATAGTATGCTCTCTCCTCCAGGGATACACAGTATGCCCTCTCCAGGGATACATAGTATGCTCTCTCCTCCAGGGATACACAATATGCCCTCTCCTCTAGGTATACATAGTATGCCCTCTCCTCCAGGGATACACAGTATGCCCTCTCCAGGTATACATAGTATGCTTTCTCCTCCAGGGATACACAGTATGCCCTCTCCAGGGATACATAGTATGCTCTCTCCTCCAGGGATACACAGTATGCCCTCTCCTCCAGGGATACATAGTATGCCCTCTCCTCCAGGGATACACAGTATGCCCTCTCCATTGATACATAGTATGCTCTCTCCTCCAGGGATACACAGTATGCCCTCTCCTCCAGGGATACATAATTATGTATCAGTAATTTTTATAATGATAATAATCGGTGTATTATATTTAGTAATCAGTGTATTAAGCACAGTCACACACGCTCAATTAAGCTGGAAAAATGGCGCAGCTTTTGGCCTCCGCTGCTGGTTGCCAGTTAGAGCTTTAAAGCTGACTGTCAGTTAGTGTTAAGCTTTAGAGCTGGCTGTCAGTTAAAGCTTTAACTCTGACCGCCAGTTAGAGTAAAGCTTTCCAGCTGGCTGCCAATTTGTTAATTAGTGAGACTAAAGCTTTAAAAGGACAGAGGAAAAAAAATAATTTTCAGTTGTTGATGATGAGGGTGATTACTTTTCAGTGATGTAATTCTGCTGCTCTCTAATGAGGTGGGAATTATGGTGGGGGAGGGGGAGGCAGTGACTGCGAAATAGGATTGAAAAAGAATGGGAGAGGACCAGGAAATAGAGAGGCGAAAGTAAAGGAGGAGGCAGTTAGGTAAGATATAAATAACTATTGGAGGATAGATGGGCTAGTGAGAGTATAGGAATGGGGGTTGAAGATATATGAGGTAGGTTTAAGGTTAGAGTGTTCAGCAGAAGTTTGTGGTTACAGGAAAGTGGGTGCGGGGGAAAAGAGCGATTGGTGGAATGATGTAACTGAGTAGTAAGAGAAAAAGTTAGCATATGAGAGGTTTTTACAAAGTAGAAGTGATGCAGGAGGGAGGAGTATATGGAGAGGTTAAGAGAATGGTGAAGCAATTTAAAAAGAGAGCAAATGAGAGAGTGGGTGAGATGTTATCAACAAATTTTGTTGAAAATAAGAAAAAATTTTGGAGTGAGATTAATAAGTTGAGAAGCCTAGGGAACAAATGGATTTGTTAGTTAAAAATAGGAGAGGAGAGTTAGAGGTATCGGGAAGATGGAGGGAATATTTTGAGGAGTTGTTAAATGTTGATGAAAACAGGGGAAACTGTGATTTCTTGTATAGGGCAAGGAGGAATAACATCTTATAGGAGTGAGGAGGAGGAGTTGTGAGTGTGGGGAAGTTCGTGAGGTAGTGGGTAGAATGAAAGGGGGTAAGGCAGCTGGGATTGATGGGATAAAGATAGAAATGTTAAAAGCAGGCGGGGATATAGTTTTGGAGTGGTTGGTGCTATTATTTAATAAATGTATGGAAGAGGGTAAGGTACCTAGGGATTGGCAGAGAGCATGCATAGTTTCTTTGTATAAAGGCAAAGGGGACAAAAGAGGAGTGCAAAAATTATGGAAATAAGTCTGCTGAGTATACCTGGTAAAGTGTATGGTAGAGTTATTATTGAAAGAATTAAGAGTAAGACAGAGAGTAGGATATCAGGTGAATAAGGAGGCTTTAGGAAAGATAGGAAGTGTGTGTTTACAGTGAAACATATAGGTGAACAGTATTTAGATAAGGGTAAAGAGGTTTTTGTGGGATTTGTGGATTTGGAAAAGGCGTATGACAGGGTAGATAGTTGGGCAATGTGGCAGATATTGCAAATGTATGGAATAAGGGGGTTACTGAAAGGTGAAGAGTTTTTACGAGGATAGTGAGGCTCAGGTTATAGTGTGTAGGGGAGGGAGATTTTTTCCCCAGTAAAAGTAGGCCTTAGCAAATGGGGATGTCCCGTGGTTGTTCAATATATTTATAGATGGGGTTGAAAAAAGAAGTAATTCTCTTGTGTTGGCAAGAGGTGGGGGTTGAAAGATAAAGAATCAACACAAAGTGGGAGTTGTCACAGTTGTTTTGCTGAAGACACTGTGTTTTTGGGAGATTCTAAAGAAAGTTGCAGAGGTTGGTGGATGAGTTTGGTAGGGTGTGAAAAAGAAGGAAAATTTAAAAAGGGATTATAAAAAGAGTAACGAAAGTTTGGATATGAGATTGGGGGAGAGAGTATGGAGGGGTAATGTATTCATATTTAGGAGGGGACGTGTCAGCAGATGGGTCTATGAAAGATGGGGTAAATCATAAATTGATGAGGGAAAAAGGGTATAGAGGTGTTTTTTAACAATAACTCTAAATCGTTGGGGAGATATGGGACCTTATGGTGATTCAGATAATGGAAACCGATCTTGGGGCCTTTTATGCACATTGATTTTTTCCATAGGTTGAGTCAGATACGGGATACCCACGACTCCACTTCGAGTCTGTGGAGACAAGCTTCGTCCATGGAAGAAAAGGGGGGAATTTTGAGAGTATAGTTATCCCAACATTAAATGGTTATGAAGCATGGGTGGTGAATGTTACAACAAGGAGAAGGCTGGAGGCAGTGGAGATGTCATGTCTGAGGTCAATGTGGGGTGTGAATATAATGCAGAGAATTCGTAGTTTGGAATGGAGGGGTGGGGGATTCCAAAACTATTATCCTGAGGGTTGAGGGGGGGGTTGTTGAGGTGGTTCGGAATGTAGAGAAATGGAACAAACAGAATGACTTCGAAGGTATAAATCTGTAGTGGAGGGAAGGGGGGGTAGGGGTCGGCCTGGAAAAGTTGGGGGGGGGGGTAAAGGGGGTTGTGTGGGGGCTTGGACTTCCAGCAAGCATGTGTGACGTATTTGATAGGAGTGAATGGAGAAAAAATTTTTTTAGCACTTGACGTGCTGTTGGAGGTAGAAAAATAACATTTATAAGGGTTAGGGAAACCCAGGCTTGACTTGAGTCCTGGACAGGGAAGTACATTCTGCCTCTGAAGGGGGGGGTGTTTGTTGCAGTTTTATAACTGTAGGGCATGCCTCTGGCAAGACAGTGATGGTGAATGATGGTGTTTTTTTTTTTTTTTGGGGCCCCCCATTTTGGGGGGAGACGGTCGATGCGTTAATAATAATATATATTTATATATATATATATATATATTAATATATATATATATATATAAAAATTTTCCTTGATAATGTGAGTAGTCACAAAGCGCTTGGAAATTTCTTTTTTTTTTCATAGTGGTTGTCTTGCATTTTTTGTTTCACCTGTTTACTGTGATTTTTTTGCACATATATATATATATATATATATATATATATATATATATATATATATATATTATATATATATATATGCAATAAGACCCAAGTAAACGGGTGATTTTATAATATGCAGAACAACCCAGCGTAAACAAAGCACACCCCTGTTAACGGAGCAAGGGGAATGCTAGTAAACGCAGTGTGCTCTAAAATTCGGGTCCCGTGTGCTGGTTTACCCTCTATAATTGAAGTATCCGTATCCAAGGCAGGTAAGTGGCAGATCAACCAGGCTGTGATATATTGGGGGGGAGCGGACTCCTTCCCCCTTTCCCCCGCAGCAGCCCGTAACAGTCTGCTTGACCAGACCAGCACCAGACTAGCATGGCCCAGGGCCGGACTGCAGAAAACTCTTGAAACACATCAAAGGGTCGAGGTATGCTGGTTCATCTATGATTTAGGTATCCCAGATATCCCTAACAATGCCAGCCTGGATACCAGCGCCCGGCACCTAGGATACCATGCAGTAGTCTGGACTTGTGCAGGAGAACGACCCTCCGTAATGTTCTTGACCTCTGTTATAAAACTTTTGTTGTGCTCTGTTTGGGCCGTGGGGCGATTCATAGCTCTGGGCCCTGTTTTTTCATTATGTTCTTATTTAGTTGTTGTCCTTTTCTATGAACTTGGTAACTGCTGTTTACAAGTAGGTATACATGTTTCAAGTGGGTATACATTTTTACAAGTGGGATACATATTTAAAAGTGGGTATACATATTTAAAAGTGGGGTTCATTTTTACAAGTGGGGATACATATTTAAAATGGGGATCATATTTAAAAATGGTATACATTTTTTTCAAAGGGGGATAAATGTTTAAGAGTGGGTATACTGTTTACAAGTGGGGATACATATTTACAAGTGGGGATAATATTTACAATGGGGATACATATTTATAGTGGGATGCCTATTTACAATTTTTTACTTTTTTTATCAGTCTTTATCTCTGTTCTTTTTTTTAAAGGTATAATTGGTGATATAAAACCATACCACTGGCTTAGAACCCCGATCAGAGGTCCCAAAACTCTAGACCGACGCATTTTTTGACCTACCCGGGTTCGAACCCCACCCCTGGTATGGTTTGTTTCAACGTGTCATTACGATTTCGTGAGTCATGATGAAAATATATATTTCTGTGGGAGAAAAGGCGGATGGTGGTGGGAGAACGTTGGGGGAAGGGTGGATTAGGGGTGGGGGGGGACTTGGGGGAAGGGTGGGTTGATGGGGTGGGAGGGGCTTGGAGGGGGAAGGGGGAGGAAGATAAGTAGGGGGGAAGAGATGGGAAAGGCTGGTAGTTAAGAAAAAGAAAAAGAGAGAGAGAGAAAGATAAAAACTAAGAATCATGATACACGCTGAAAACAGGGTAAGAGGAGGCTGGTGAACAGTCACCACTTCTCGCCAATTCCAAACCTCACTACAAGCAGCAATTACAGTCCATGTTAATGGCCTGTCATAATTCCGTCATTAGTTTTTTGAAATTCAGGGGGTTGGGGAACACCTTTTGAAATATGATTTCAGCTGCTTTGTTTAAATGAACCAAAATGAATATTAAACACATGACAGTATCCAGCTAAGACAACTTTTTAATATATAAGTTATACACATATTCACATTATATATATATATGTATATGTGTGTGTGTGTGGTTGATTAGGTAAAACTGGTCAATTAGAAAGAACTCATCTAAAATTAAGTCCTTTCAAAAATTTTTTTTTTTATATGTTTGAAGATATATTTTTTTTTTTATGTTAATGAAAAAAATTTATAATTTTGCACCAAAAGAATCTTAAAAACTTACCTAACCTTATTATAACAAGCGCAATTTAATTTTTGCGAAATCATTGCATAAAAAATTTTTTCTTGTCTTATATGGAAAATGAGCGTTGCTGTTTGCCAAAATCGCAAGTTTTTCCTTTAAACGGGAAGACAAAATATATATATATATATAATATATATATATATTATGTTGTGTGTGTGTTTTCTAAGTCATAAAGAGAGTTATTAAGGTCTAGGTTCACATTATCATTATATCTTTATTCTTTTTTTGTACTAATTCCTTTTACTCTCTTAAAAATTACATGTACAAGAAAAAATACTGGAATGTCACGCCCGTGTTTTCCCCCTCTCCCATCATAGACAAAAAAAGGGGAAAAAAAAACCAGCTGTGTTATCTTGTCATGTTCCCTCACACTGGCTGAGTTATATTGTGTTGAAGTGTCAGTCTGAGCTGGGGGACTTCCCCGTGTCAGTCTGAGCTGGGAGACTTCCCCCGTGTCAGTCTGAGCTGGGGGACTTCCCAGTGTCAGTCTGAGCTGGGAGACTTCACCAATGTCAGTCTGAGGGGGGGGGGACTTCCCCGTGTCAGTCTGAGCTGGGAGACTTCCCAGTGTCAGTCTGAGCTGGGAGACTTCCCAGGTATCTGATGGGAGACTTCCCCCGTGTCAGTCTGAGCTGGAGACTTCCCCAGTGTCAGTCTGAGCTGGGGGACTTCACCAGTGTCAGTCTGAGCTGGAGACTTCACCAGTGTCAGTCTGGCTGGGAGACTTTTACCAGTGTCAGTCGAGGGGGGGGGGACTTACCAGTGTCAGTCTGAGCTGGGAGACTTTTACCCAGTGTCAGTCTGAGCTGGGAGACTTCACCAGGTGTCGGCTGGGAGACTTCCCAGTGTCAGTCTGAGCTGGGGGACTTCCCAGTGTCAGTCGGGTGGGGGACTTCCCCAGTGTCAGTCTGAGCTGGGGGACTTTCCAGTGTCAGTCTGGGCTGGGAGACTTCCCAGTGTCAGTCTGAGCTGGGAGACTTTACCAGTGTCAGTCTGAGCTGGGGGACTTCCCCAGTGTCAGTCTGAGCTGGGGGACTTCCCAATGTCAGTCTGAGCTGGGAGACTTTCCCCCGTGTCAGTCGGGTGGGAGACTTCCCCGTGTCAGGGCTGAGCTGGGAGACTTCACCAGTGTCAGTCTGAGCTGGGGGACTTCAAAAGTGTCAGTCTGAGCTGGGAGACTTCCCCCGTGTCAGTCCAAGGGGGGGAGACTTCCCCAGTGTCAGTCTGAGCGGGGGGATTCCCAGTGTCAGTCTAAACGGAGACTTCCCAGTTCGGGCTGAGCTGGGGGACTTCACCAGTGTCAGTTGAGCGGGGGGACTTCAACCCGTGTCAGTCTGAGTTTTGGGGGACTTCCAGTGTCAGTCTGAGCTGGGAGATTCCCCCCGTGTCAGCTGAGCTGGGAGACTTTCCCCCGTGTCAGTCTGGGGCGGGGGATTCCCCGGGGGGGTTTTATGGGAAATTCACCAGGTCAGCGAGGGGGCCCCCAGTTCGGGTTTGGGTGGGCTTAAGGTTTTTGCTGAGCCGGGGACCTTTAACCCTGAAATTAAACTGGGGGAAAAATTTTTGGGAGCAAAACGGAATTCCCCCATGGGGTTAAGGTAGGGGGTTAAGGGGATCAGTTTGGTGGGAGATTCACCCGTGTGTTGGGGTGGGGGGTAGTAGTGGTGGTGGGTATGGTGTGAGTGGTTGGTGGTAGTAGTGGTGATGGTAGTAGTGGGGGGATGGTGGTAGTAGTGGGGTGGTGGTAGTAGTGGTGGTGGAATTAGTGGTGGTGGTATAGTGGGGGTGGTAGTAGTGGTGATGGTGGTAGTAGTAGGGGGGAGTTGGTGGTAGTAGTGGTGGTGGTATTAGGGGGATGGTGGTAGTAGTGGTGATGGTGGAGTAGTGGGGGGATGGGTGGGTAGTAGTGGTGATGGTGGTAGTAGTGGTGGTGGAGTAGTGGTGGTGGAGTAGTGGTGAGGGGTGGTGATTGGTAGTAGGGGGATGGTGGTAGTAGTGGTGGTGGTAGTAGTGGTGGTGGTAGTAGTGGTGATGGTGGTAGTAGTGGGGGTGGTAGTAGTGGTGGTGGTGTGAGGTGGTGGGTGGTAGGTAGTGGTGATGGTGGAGTAGTGGTGTGGTGGTAGTGGTGGGGGATGGGTGGTTAGTAGTGGTGGTGGTAGGTGGTGGTGATGGTGGTGGGTAGTAGGGGGATGGTGGTAGTAGTGGGGGTTGGTAGTAGTGGGTGGTGGTATTAGGGGTGGTGGTAGTAGTGGTGGTGGTAGTAGTGGTGGTGGATTAGTGGGGGTGGTAGTAGTGGTGGTGGTAGTAGTGGGGGTGGTGGAGTAGTGGTGTTGGTAGTAGTGGTGGTGGTAGTGGTGGTGGTAGTAGTGGTGGTGGTGGTGGTGGTGGAAAGGTGGTGGTGGTGGTAGTAGTGGTGGTGGTAGTAGTGGTGATGGTGGTAGTAGTAGTGATGGTGGTAGTAGTGGGGGTTGGTAGTAGTGGTGGTGGTATTAGTGGTGGTGGTAGTAGTGGTGGTGGTGGTGTGTTTTGATGGGGGAAAGTAGGGGTGGTGGTAGTAGTGGTGGTGGAGTAGTGGTGGTGGTGAGTAGGGGTGGTGGTGGTAGTGATGGTGGTAGTAGTGGTGGTGGTAGTAGTGGGTGGTGGTATAGTAGTGATGGTGGTAGTAGCATTGGTGGTAGTGTGGTGGTGGAGTAGTGGTGGTGGTAGTAGTGGTGATGGTGGTGTAGTAGTGATGGTGGTAGTAGTGGTGGTGGTAGTAGTGGTGGTGGTGGTAGTAGGGTGATGGTGGTAGTAGTGGTGGTGGTGGGTAGTAGTGGTGGTGGTAGTAGTGGGGGGGGGATGGTGGTAGTAGGTGGGGGGGTTTGGGTAGTGGTGGTGGTGGTAGTAGGGGTGGTGGTAGTAGTGGTGGTGGTAGTAGGTAGTGATGGTGGTAGTAGTGGTGGTGGTAGTAGTGGGGGATGGTGGTGGTAGTAGTGATGGTGGTAGTAGTGGTGGTGGTAGTAGTGGTGGTGGTAGTAGGGGGATGGTGGTAGTAGTAGTGATGGTGGAGTAGTGGTGGTGGTAGTAGTTGTTGTGATGGGGGGAGTTACAACTCTTGCCGGGGGTTGAACCCCCCCGTTCCCTGATTAATGTGTCGCTGGGGCCCGGGTCCAAAACCCGTTCCTGATGGCGTGATCGACCAGGCTGTTCGCGCTGGCCATCCGCAATCCAACACATGCACCATACCCCGGCTAATCATGAACAGGGTTGAGGCCTCCCAAATTCCTCCCCTGAAGACATCCAGGGTAACTCTTATGTACGAAGAGTGGATGTTAAGAGTCTTGGTCCATTTACACTTACTGCTTTTCCTTTTGGTGTGTTTATCGTGTATAAAATAAACCTGGCAGGTCACAGATAAAAATAACTTGTACCATAACATTGCCTAACTCAGCCACTTGTAAATCGCGAATGTAAAAATCAATGTAAATCTGAGAGTCGACTCATGACTATAATGCAGTGTATAAACCTTCGTGACCAGGATTGTAATTTAAAAGGCTAAGAGTTTAACCTGACCTGACCTCACTCTCCCATTTGTAAAACGCTCTGGAAATAGAACCAGAATGATGAGAATGGGTTAGTGGGGTTGGGATGGGGTGACCTGAGATACCCTTTGAAGCTGGTCACAGGTATGTCAAGAATAGGTCACCGGGGCCATGCTACAAAAGGGGACCTAACGCTACCTTTTATGCTACCAAACCCTCTCTGCTGTCTACCTGCTGATGTTCCCAGGGTCCTCAACATCGGTTTCAGACCAGACCTGTTGGTTGATGGGCAGGCTTGCCAGGCTGTTACTGCTGGCTGCACGCACTCCAGCCTAAACACAAAGGTATGGCTGACACGGAATGTTTTAACTTAGATTCAGACCTGAGAGTTTATCACCCTGATCCTAAGTGTACCGCAAGTTCCGCTGCTCGAGCGTTCCTATGACCGTAAGTTCCGCTGCTCGAGCGTTCCTAAGTGTACCAAGTTCCGCTACTGAGCTTTCCTTGGTACCGTAAGTTCCGCTGCTCGAGCATTCCTAAGTGTACCGTAAGTTCCGCTGCTCGAGCGTTCCTAAGTGTACATTAAGTTCCGCTACTCGAGCTTTCCCTTTGGTACCGTAAGTTCCGCTGCTCGAGCGTTCCTAAGTGTACCGTAAGTTCGGCTGCTCGAGCGTTCAAATCCGTGGTTCCGCTGCTCGAGCGTTCCTAGTTACCGAAAGTTCCGCCACTCGAGCGTTCCTGGTGTACCGTGTTCCGCCACTCGAGCGTTCCGTGTACCGTAATTTCCCGCTCCTCGAGCGTTCCAAATGTACCAATTTCCCGCTGCTGGAGCGTTCCAAAGTGTACCGTAAGTTCCGCTGCTGGAGCGTTCCTAAGTGTACCGCAAGTTCCGCTCCTCGAGCGTTCTGGTACCGTAGTTCCGCTGCTCGGGTTCCTAAGGTACCGTAATTTCCCCTGTTGGAGCTTTTCCTAAGTGTACCGTAAGTTCCGCTGCTCAAGCATTCCGTACCGTAATTTCCCGCTGCTCGAGCGTTCCAAATGTACCGTAAGTTCCGCTGCTCAGCGTTCCTAAGTGTACCGTAATTTCCCGCTGCTGGAGCGTTCCTAAGTGTACCGCAAGTTCCGCTCCTCAAGCGTTCCAAATGTACCGTAAGTTCCGCTTGGAACGTTCCTAGGTACCGCAAGTTCCGCTCCTCAAGCGTTCCCTAAGGTACCGCAAGTTCCGCTCCTCAACTTTTCCTAAGGTACCGTAAGTTCGCTGCTATGCGTTCCTGGCGTAAGTTCCGCTGCTGGAGAGTTCTAAGTGTACCGTAAGTTCCGCTGCTGGGCGTTCCTAATTTACCGTAAGTTCCGCTACTCGAGCGTTCCTAAGTGTACCGTAAGTTCCGCTGTTCAAGCGTTCCTAAGTGTACCGTAAGTTCCGGGCTGCTGGAGCGTTCCTAAGTGTACCGTAAGTTCCGCTGCTGGAGCGTTCCTAAGTGTACCGTAAGGCTCAGCCCTGCTGGAGGCGTTCCTAATAGTGTACCGTTTAAGGGTTCCGGGTTTCGCTGGGCGTTCCTAGTGTACCGTAAGTTCCGCTGCTGGAGCGTTCCTAAGTGTACCGTAAGTTCCGCGGCTGGAGCGTTCCTAAGGTACCGTAAGTTCGCTGCTGGAGCGTTCCTAAGTGTCCGTAGTTCCGCTGCTGGAGCGTTCCTGCGTACCGTAGTTCCGCTGCTGGAGCGTTCCAGGTACCGTAAGTTCCGCGGCTGGAGCGTTCCTAAGGTCGAAAGTTCCGCTGCTGGAGCGTTCCTAAGTTTTACCGTAAGTTCCGCGGCTGGAGCGTTCCTAAGTGTACCGTAAGTTCCGCTGCTCGAGATGTTTTTTCCCCCCGATGCTACTGACTCTCTTTGTGCTTGACAATATTTTATTACACGTAAAACTACGTTTTGTTATACTCAGAAAGAAATAGTTTGTTGTTTAAAATATTGTTTTATTTTTGGTACAAAACGCCATCCAGGAATCCGACTGATCTCTCAGAAACGCTGCTCAAGAATCCGACTGATCTCTCAGAAACGCTGCTCAAGAATCCGACTGATCTCTCAGAAACGCTGCCAAGAATCCGACTTGATCCTCAAACGCTGCTCAAGAATCCGACTTGATCTCTCAGAAACGCTGCTCAAGAATCCGACTGATCTCTCAGAAACGCTGCTCAAGAATCCGACTTGATCTCAGAAACGCTGCTCCAGAATCCAACTTAAGAAGCTATCATAGATGTCTTTCATCTTTCATTGTAAACTTGTTTTGAAAGAAATAACAAAACATGTGTAGCGTCAGAACATCTGTTTTTGGGGGTTATTTGACGTACTGACCTCTTCTTTCCCCCCTTTCTCCTCTCTTCCACCCTTCCTTTCCCTCTCTTCCACCTCCCCCCTCTCCCTCCCTCCCTTTCTTCCTCTCTCCTCTTCTTCCCTCCCTTTCTTCCTCTCTCCTCTTCTTCCCTCCCTTTCTTCCTCTCTCCTTTTCTCCTCTCTCCCTTTTCCTCCCTCCTTTCTTCTTCTCCTCCTCTTCCTTCACCTTTCTTCTTTCTCTTCCACCCCTCTCTTTCTTCCCTCTCCCGCTTTTTCTGTCTTTGTCTCATAAAGCAGATAATATACGATAGTCCTTAATTAATAGTTCTTAATCTAGATAGTTTTCTGAACAGATAGTCTCTGTGTGTACAGTTACAAGTGCATTTTCCCCCTCTCTCTCCCTTCCTTCCCCGCCCTTACTCTCCTCCTCCTTTTTTCCCTTCCCTCTCATTGTTTCCGGAACAGAATCAAGAGGATGCCGGGGGGTTTGGTGAGTGAGATTTACAAATGAACTGAAGAGGTGGGAAACCCAAAAACACTTCAATGATTTGCTGTGTTGAAACACTGATTATTGTCTCCTTGTGATTCCAGTGCCGGTTGACCCTTTTCCTTTTGGGGTGGTTATCCTGGGTAACCTACACATAACTGCTATGTATGATAATGTAACTTTAGTTATGTGTACCTGTAACTAAATAAACTCCCCCCCTCCCCCCTACCCCTTTGCTTTCCCCTTATCTCTAACTCTCACCTGCCCCCCCTCCTCTCTATCTCCCCACCTCATTAACAACTACCCCATCCCCCTCCTTCTCTTCCAGCCACATTCCGCTTGCTCCACTCTAACACAAGAATGTAACGTTCTCTTTGCCCTGGAAGTGAATGGGCAGATGTCGAGGCTATGGCTGTTGTAATTACGGTGCCTGTAGGGACCTCAGGCAATAGTGGGATAGTCGTTTAAATGTTGTGTTTCTGGTAGCTTTTATTTGTTTATCTTCTTGATTGTCAAGAGTGCTGAGTGATCTGCCAGGTTTAGTGTTCGTTAGATTTAAAAATGCCTACTAACACTATACCCTTACCTCTTTGCGTGTGTGTGTATGCGTAGGTGCCACGTAGCAGTGACTGCGGCACACACTGGTCACGCTAGGGGGCCCAAACCTAATTGTTGGCTCTTTGATGGCACCCATTGCCTATTTAATTCAAATGGCACCAGTTTCAGCCATTATCTGGATGGCACTCATGCTATGAGAGGTGGAACATGCACTGTGAGAGGTGGAACCAACCATGAGAGGTGGAACATGCACTGTGAGAGGTGGAACATACACTATGAGAGGTGGAACATAAACTATGAGAGGTGGAACATAAACTATGAGAGGTGGAACATACACTGTGAGAGTGGAACATACACTGTGAGAGGTGGGACATAAACTTTAGAGGGGGGACATAAACTATGAGAGGTGGGGCATAAACTATGAGAGGTGGAACATAAACTATGAGAGGTGGAACATAAACTATGAGAGGTGGAACATAAACTATGGGGGTGGAACATGCACTGTGAGAGGTAGAACTACACTATGAGAGGTGGAACATAAACTATGAGAGGGGGAACATAAACTATGAGAGGTGGAACATAAACCCATGAGAGGTGGAACATAAACTATGAAAGGTGGAACATAAACTATGAGAGGTGGAACATACACTGTGAGAAGTGGAACATAAACTATGAGAGGTGGAACATAAACTATGAGAGGTGGAATAAACTATGAGAGGGAAATAAACTAAGTGGAACATGAACTATGAGAGGTGGAACATACACTGTGAGAGGTGGAACATAAACTATGGGGGTGGAACATACACTATGAGAGGTGGAACCTAAACTATGAGGTGGAACATAAACTATGAGAGGTGGAACATACACTGTGATAGGTTAACATAAACTATGAGAGTTGGAACAAAACTATGAGAGGTGGAACATAAACTATGAGAGGTGAACATATACTATGAGAGGTGGAAATAAAAAGAAAACCTATGAGAGGTGGAACATACACTAAGAGAGGCGGAACATACACATGAGAGGCGGAACATAAGCTAGGAAGGGGGAACATAAACTATGAGAGGTGGAACATACACTATGAGAGGTGGAACATACACTATGAGAGGTGGAACATAAACTATGAGAGGTGGAACATACACTAGAGAGGTGGAACATACACTATGAGAGGTGGAACATAAACTATGAGAGGTGGAGGATAAACTATGAGAGGTGGAACATAAACTATGAGGAGTGGAACATAAACTATGAGAGGTGAACATACACTGTGAGAGGTGGAACATACACTGTGAGAGGTGGAACATAAACTATGAGAGGTGGAACATACACTATGAGAGGTGGAAAAACACTATGAGAGGTGGAATATAAACTATGAGAGGTGGAACATACACTGAGAGGTGGAACATACACTATGAGAGGTGGAACATACATAATGAGAGGGGGAACATAAACTATGAGAAATGGAACATAAAAATATGAGAAGGGGGAACATACACTATGAGAGGTGGAACATACACTATGACAGGTGGAACATACACTAAGACAGGGGGAACATAAACTATGAGAGGTGGAACATAAACTATGGGGGTGGAACATAAACTATGAGAGGGGGAACATACACTATGACAGGTGGAACATAAACTATGAGAGGTGGGAAAATAAACTATGAGGTGGAACATAAACTATGAGAGGTGGAAAAAAACTATGAGAGGTGGAACATACACTATGACAGGTGGAACATAAACTATGAAGGTGGAACATAAACTATAGAGGTTTGGGAAAATAAACTATGAGAGGTGGAACATACACTATGACAGGTGGACATAAACTATGAGAGGGGGAACATAAACTATGACAGGTGGAACATAAACTATGAGAGGTGGAACATAAACTATGAGAGGTGGAACATACACTATGACAGGTGGAACATAAACTAGAGAGGTGGAACATAAACATGAGAGGTGGAACATAAACTATGAGAGGTGGAACATAAACTATGAGAGGTGGAACATACACTATGACAGTGGAACATAAACTATGAGAGGGGGAACATAAAAATGACAGGTGGAACATAAACTATGAGAGGTGGAACATAAACTATGAGAGGTGGAACATACACTATGACAGGTGGAACATAAACTATGAGAGGTGGAACATAAACTATGAGAGGTGGAACCCTAAACTATGAGAGGTGGAACTTACACTATGACAGGTGGAACATAAACTATGAGAGGTGGAACATAAACTATGACAGGTGGAACATAAACTATGAGAGGTGGAACATAAACTATGAGAGGTGGAAAATACACTATGACAGGTGGAACATAAACTATGAGAGTGGAACATAAACTATGAGGGGGTGGAACATACACTATGACAGGTGGAACATAAACTATGAGAGGGGGAACATAAACTATGAGAGGTGGAACATAAACTATGAGAGGTGGAAATAAACTATGAGAGGTGGAAAATAAACTATGAGAGGTGGAACATAAACTATGAGAGGTGGAACATAAAACTAATGACAGGTGGAACATAAACTATGAGAGGTGGAACATACACTGGGGAGAGGTGGAACATAAAATATGAGAGGTGGAACATAAACTATGAGAGGTGGAACATAAACTATGAGAGGTGGAACATAAACTATGAGAGGTGGAACATAAAATATGAGAGGTGGAACATACACTATGAGAGGTGGAACATAAACTTTAGAGGTGGAACATACACTGTGAGAGGTGGAACATAAACTATGAGAGGTGGAACACACTGGAGAGGTGGAACATACACTATGAGATATGGAACATAAACTATGAGAGGTGGAACATAAACTATGAGAGGTGGAACATAAACTATGAGAGGTGGAACATAAACTATGAGAGGTGGAACATAAACTATGAGAGGTGGAACATACACATGAGAGGGGGAACATAAATATGACAGGTGGAACATACACTATGAGAGGTGGGGAAATCATTTATGAAAGGCGGCACTCATACTTAGGGGAGCACTCATACAACGGATGTGGCACAGACTATGGCACTCGTATAATGGGAGGGGGGCATACGTACTATGGTGGCACTATACTATGGAAGGTGGCACACGTACTTGGCACTCATACTATGAGTGGTCCACCTGGCGGGGGTTAATGAGGTAATTAGCACGGTGCCTCACCAGAAAGATCAGAACGTCCGTCCGTCCCTCCGCTAGTCCGTCCTTTCGCATGTCCCTCCGTCCGTTCCTTAACACGTTCCTCTCTCCGTCAGTCCCGTCGCCACGGGAAATTTTTTTCTTTATCTCTTATCGACACGTGAGCGTGACGTGTCATGTGTGTGTTCCATGAGTAGTGGGGGGGACCCCCCACGTACATTGTTTTCAAATTGGTAGGTAGCAGCAGTGGTAGTGGGACTTGGGAGGCAAGGATGATCCTTTTTTGATCACGGGCACGCTATCCACCACCGGCCACCCCCCAATACCGGCCACCCTCCACCACCGGCCACCCTCCCACCGCCCCTCCACCACCGCTCCACTCCACCCCTACCCCTTCACCTGCCACCCCTTCACCTGCCACCTTCAGGATTCATATTCATAGCTGACCTGCCTTAAAACTAGGGGGCCAGTGGTTACCCACTACACTGACACTGGTTACACCACTGCTCGATTTAGGACTGGAGTGCTAAGGAAATTTTAATTATATATATATATATATATATATATATATATATATATATATATATATATATATATATATATATATATAAACACACACACACACAGGACTTAGTGTTCATGTATGATTTTATAAAAAATGTTGTTCCTGATTGGTCAAATTAAATATTTTTCTGGATCAAGACTGACATGCTGTTTGGTCATTTTAAAGACTTAATTCAAGACTCAGTCTTGAGCCTTGCGAGGCTCACTGAATTACTTCTTTTACAAAGACTTTAAGATATAATTCTTTT
>WNWK01014698.1:0-50388 GCA_009830355.1 Cherax destructor | reverse complement strand
ATTTCTCCCCACTGAAACTCGCCTACCCCCTTCAGCTTTGTTTCGCTTAGGGCCAGGACATCCAACTTCTTTTCATTCATAACATCGGCAATCATCTCTTTCTTATCATCCGCACTACATCCACGCACATTCAGACAACCCAATTTTATAAAGTTTTTTCTTCTCGTTTTAGTAGATTTGTACAGGAGAAGGGGTTACTAGCCCATTGCTCCGCATCTTAGTCGCCTCATACGACACGCATGGCTTACGGAGGAAAGATTCTTTTCCACTTCCCCATGGACAATAGAGAAAATAAAAGGAACAAGAGCTATTAAGAAAAAGAAGAAAAACCTAGATGTGTGTATGTATATATATGCATGTGTATGCCAGTGTAGTGTGACCTAAAGTGTAAGTAGAAGTAGCTAGATATACCTGTTATCCAGCGTGTTTATGAGACAGAAAAAAGACACCAGCAATCCTACCATCATGTAAAACAGTTTCAGGTTTCTGTTTCACAGTCACCTGGCAGGACGGTAGTACCTCCCTGGGTGGTTGCTGTCTACCAACCTAAATTATGGGGAATCAAATGCAAAATGGGAGTTGACACAGTTACTTTTTGCTGATGATACTGTGCTTATGGGAGATTCTAAAGAAAAGTTGCAAAGGTTAGTGGACGAGTTTGGGAATGTGTGTAAAGGTAGAAAGTTGAAAGTGAACGTAGATAAGAGTAAGGTGATGAGGGTATCAAACGATTTAAATAAAGAAAAATTGGATATCACATTGGAGAGAGGGATTATGGAAGAAGTGAATGTTTTCAGATATTTGGGAGTTGACTTGTCAGCGGATGGGTTTATGAAGGATGAGGTTAACCATAGAATTGATGAAGGAAAAAAGGTGAGTGGTGCGTTGAGGTATTTGTGGAGACAAAAAACGTTATCCATAGAGGCAAAGAAGGGAATGTACGAAAGTATAGTGGTACCAACACTCTTATATGGGTGTGAAGCATGGGTTGCAAATGCTGCAGCGAGGAAGCGGCTGGAGGCAGTGGAGATGTCCTGTCTAAGGGCAATGTGTATCAAACATCGTATCAATGTGTATCAAACATCGGCAAAAATCGAACATTTTCCCTATTTTGAGCTCAATTTCAGTATTTTCAGTCCTAAAACCAATGAAAATCATCTCTATTTCTGTAATATATCTTCCATTCTATCAAATAAGCCCAAGAAATCATGCATACCACCATAAAAACAATACAAAAATATACTGCAAAATCACTGTTTTTAACCAAAATCACAGCCACAGTTTTTTTCCTCATTATTCACTGTGTGCTGCAGGATTGTTTTATATGGTGCACACTTACCACATAGACAAATTCTCACATATCTAGGTCAAAATTTACCACTCAGTTTATCTGAGTGAGTTGGGTAGAACAACTGCACAGACCCGTGCTTCAAACACGTAGAACAATGGCACGGACCCTCAAGTGTTAATATGCTTACAATTTTTCAGATCCTAAATCAAGTTCCCTTTAAAGAAATCTTTCAACACATGTTGCTGGTGGAGGAAGAAAATGGACAACTCCGCTACGATGTGTCGTGGACAAGTCACCTGGGCTTTATGAAGCTCTTCGCATTTGCTACTTGTCTTATTGAACTCTTCCAAGCAGGATTAACTACATATTCCCAGGTTGGCTTTGGTGGTTGACTAGATTAATTCAGCATTTAAGAATTATTAATGCAGTGACAATATTTTTTAACTTTGGCATATTGATTAATATGTTTACTGTGTTATCATTGTATGTACTTATATGAACTAATAGAATAGTCAGTTTTCTTGTATTCATTGTAACTCGCCTAATGACCATATGTACAATTACTGCACTGTTATTTCCTTATTAATCTTAATTTAGTCTTAAGTTTGCCCAAAATGCTCTGCATATACAGGGGCTTTAGGCATGTACACCCAATTGTTATATTCCTTTGTACAAACATGTATCATGCTAAAATATAATTATTATTATTATTATTAATATTTTGTATGTTACTGTATTTATTAATGTGTAATTAAATATTGCTGTATAAAGTTTAGATTAATTCTTCTATGACCTTCAGTGTTAAATATTTTTGAGATATAACAACATTAATTGAAAAGGTATTAGTTGCAGTGAAGTTCTTTATTGGTACATTTCACCCATGAGTGAGCTCTTACAAGTACGTATTTTAATGTATAGTATTGTACCTGACAATTGCCTACTCATGAGAGAAATGTTTAATCAGTAAAGGACTTTACTGCTACTAGTGTTTAACATAATTGTTTATGTATAGTTCTATATTACTTTAGTTTATTACTAAGTATTTTTCTATGCAACATAGGTCTTTGAACCTCAGCACTCTGCAAAAATTAATTTCTATATCTGCTTGTGGACCGACACAGACATGTGAAAACAGTAGAGATTTCACTGTGTTTCAAATTTACCATCTCATATTTTTGTTTTATATGCACTATTCATCAGGTGAGGTATCGCGGTGCAACCAAGCGTATATGCCGGCTGCTGCGTCACGCCGTCGAATATGTCACCGATCACTGGCAGAGCTTTCTGGCTGCACACCAGCACATTCCAAGTCAGAGCTCTGACATAACACAAGCAGCATCTCAGTGGGCTTCATTACAGGTTATTACACCAATTTTTTTTTTTTTAGATGCAATAGAACATTGATTACCAGCTATTACTGTATTTTCTGGCTTATAAGGCATGCATTTTCCCCCCAAAAAAGTTGTGGAAAATCACCCTGCACATTGTATGCTCAAGATCAGAGTCAAGGGTAGGCTTTGGGTTGCACTTTAGTAATTGTTTACTAACATTACGTTGCAACTGCTTGGAAATATCGTCTTATATGTCTTAAATGCTTATATGCTAGAAAATATGGTAGATATTCGTCTTCCATTCATTAAACAGCAGTCTTGTTCAGTTCATAAACTACGCAGATAATGTGAACATATACTATCGCTGTTTGTAGGGGCATCTAAACTGTTCTATCTACATTCCTCTGGCAAGACAGTGATAGTGTGAATGATGGTGAAAGTGTTTCTTTTTTTGGGCCAGCCTGCCTCGGTGGAAGATGGCCAGCGTGTTAAATGTTATTGATGATATACTGTACCGACAAGTGAATGAATAAGTGTGCAACACTTTCTGTATCTTTATTCCCAGCAATAAAGTTTTAAAATAATTATACTGTACTATACAGTACCAGCACGTTGATGAATGAGGGATATTGCATGATGAATAAGGGATATTGCATGATAAGGGATATTGCATGATGAATAAGGGATATTGCATGATGAATAAGGGATATTGCACAATGAATAAGGGACATGGACAACACTTGTGTATCTTTATTGCCAGCAATATAGGTTTACAATGCTGACAGGATGAGAAATTATTGGGTATCTTTATTGCCACCAAGTGCTGCACATCTCTTATTCATCAGATAATGGAAGAAAGTAAAGCACTGTGCTTCACACACTATGAAAAATGTGATATTCCTGTCTTGTTGAAAATACAGTTCACTCTCTTGAAAGGGCTGGATAATCCATAAGATACTCAAGTAAGACTACATAATTTTGCTAGTCAAATTGCAGACCGGGTGAGGGTCAAACCCGTGGTCTAGGATCCAAAGAAAGGAGTTACCCCTCTCCTTCCTTGTATCAAACCTTATTGCCTCTCTAGGCATTGGACTGGCCTCTCTATGCTTTATATGACCTCATGTGTTTAGAGCAGTAGTGCCCAACCTTTTATTATGAAAGGGCTAAGTTTCTACACTGAACTGTTTATCAGAAATGCCAGTTTTGCTTTAAACACTTTCACTTCAGTGTACATATTGTTGACACTATGCATTGTGGAACCTACATAAAAGTGAATTCATAATTTCATGTAAGGGCCGCATCCATTTCCTAGAAGGTCCACATTGGCTGCAGGTTGGGTATGCCTGGTTTAGAGCATCCCAATGAATATAATAGTTTAGCATAGGACATTTATTGACCAAATTATAGAAAACAAATATACGAGACTTAAGTCTGGTTTGGGACCAAGCTGCTGGGGAGGTGACCCCTGAAATCGTATTCTGGTTTATAGGTAATCTACACTAAGTAACTACATAAAAAAAAAGATAAGAGCAGCTGTTAAAGAAGTTGTGTGCAGGTGCTGTATGGCCCCCTACAGGTTTAGTGCTATAAGGCTGCCTAAAATGCCTTGCATTATAAGGTGCTTTCTATAAAATAGTTTGTCAACCACTCTAATTGTACTGTACACCACTTTATAGAAATAATGTTTGTTTTGTTTAATTATAATGGAGTGGTGAGGCCTGAATGCTGTTTATTCTTCATTATTTTGTATAGAACATAGGTTACACCTTAGAAGTGTTAGTGTCATTGCTAAGTCTCATAATTTCACTAGGATGCCAGTGACATGCAGCAGAATACAGTACTGACGTGTAAATGAGTGAGACGTGTGATTCTACTGTCTACAATATTTGTCACCTGTATTCTACTGAAAAAGCTTGCAGAACAGGCAAAACATTTTGACAAAAAAAGATACATAATTGTTGCACAGGTGTGTTACTCATTACATGAAACAGTTTCAAAAGAATATTGCTTCCCTATCACAAAGTCTCTTGTGTTTTCCTGTCTCATTTCTCATTAGCAGCAGTTATAACATTATATTTTTTTTCATCAAACCGGCCATATCCTACCAAGGCAGGATGACCTATAAAGAAAAACTTAAGTTTTTCTTTTTAACCCATTAACTGTCCAAACGTATATATACGTTTGCACGCGTATCGCTCCGACCTTGATTTTCCCCATAAGAAAGAATGTAAAAAAAACGTATATATACGTTCGGAGCGCTAGCGGTAAAAACGTATATGTATATACGTTTGGACAGTTAATGGGTTAAATTTAGTAATGTATACAGGAGAAGGGGTTACTAGCCCCTTGATCTTGGCATTTTAGTCGCCTCTTACGACACACATGGCTTACGGAGGAAGAATTCTGTTCCACTTCCCCATGGAGGTATAACATTATATATTGTATTAACTAGGTAGTAGGCTGGTAGACAGCAACTGTCAAGGGAGGTACTACCATCCTGCCAAGTGAGTGTAAAACAAAAGCCTGTAATTGTTTTACATGATGGTAGGATTACTGGTGTCTTTTTTTCTGTCTCATAAACATGCAAGCTTTCAGGTATGTCTTGTTACTTCTACTTACACTTAGGTCACACTACACATTCATGTACAAGCATATATATACACACCCCTCTGGGTTTTCTTCTATTTTCTTACTAGTTCTTGTTCTTATTTCCTCTTATCTCCATGGGAAAGTGGAACAGAATTCTTTCTCCGTAAGCCATGCGTGTCGTAAGAGGCGACTAAAATGCCGGGAGCAAGGGGCTAGTAACCCCTTCTCCTGTATATATTACTAAATGTAAAAGGAGAAACTTTCGTTTTTCCTCTTGGGCCACCCCGCTTCGGTGGGAAACGGCCGGCGTGTTGAAAGAAGAAAGAAACATGCAAAATTTCAGGTACGTCTTGCTACTGCTACTTACACTTAGGTCACGCTACACATACATGTACAAGCATATATACACACACCCCTCTGGGTTTTCTTATATTTTCTTACTAGTTCTTGTTTATTTCCTCTTATCTCCATGGGGAAATGGAACAGAATTCTTCCTCCGTAAGCCATGCATGTTGTAAGAGTCGACTAAAATGCTGGGAGCAAGAGGCTAGTAACCCCTTCTCCTGTATACATTACTAAATTTAAAAACAGAAACTTTTAGGTCACCCTGCCTCGGTGGGATATGGCCGGTTTGTGGAAAAAAAATGCCTGTGCTTTAACCCTTTGACTGTTTTAGTCATATATATACGTCTTACGAGCCAATGTTTCCGACGTATTAATACACATAAATTCTAGCGGCCTCAAATCAAGTGGGAGAAAGCTGGTAGGCCCACATGTGAGAGAATGGGTCTCCATGGTCAGTGTGCGCAGTATAAAAAAAATCGGGGAGCCAGTGGTGCATTGTGGGAAAGCCATTTCAGTAGTCCATGTTCAGCATGCCTAGCGGTAAGAAATATCTGACTCCCCAGCGAATCTGGGACTCTTCTCTTCCCCAGTGATAGCTCTAACACAGATGGAAGTGTCTCTGAAGATGAATTTCATGGTTTTGAGGAGTTTGTGACCGAAAGCAATGCCCAGGATACCAGAAGGAAGGAAGAAAGAAAGTAAGTAAGGAAGGAAGGAAGAGATGAGAGGAATGAAGGAAGGAAAGAGATGAAAGGAAGGAAGGAATGAAGGAAGGAAAGAAGAGATGAGAGGAAGGAAGGAAAGAAGAAGAAGAAGTAAGGAAGGAAGGAAGGAAGGAATTAAGGAAGGAATTAAGAAAGGAAGGAAGGAAGAGATGAGAGGAAGGAAGGAACAAAAGAAGTAAGGAAGGAAGAAAGAAAGAAAGGAAGGAATGAAGGAAGAAAGGAAGGCAGGAATAGATGAGAGGAAGGAAGAAAGAGATGAGAAGAAGGAAGGAAGGAAATAAGTAAGGAAGGAAGAAAGAAAGGAAGGAATGAAGGAAGAAAGGAAGCTAGGAAGGAGGTTGTGGGGGAAGAAGACATGGGATCCCATTTGTGTTGACAGGTTGACAGGCAGTGAGGGTGGTGAGTAATGGTATAATATGTCATTTTGACAGCTGCCTTACCCTGACTCAAGCAAATTTAGATGCCCTTCCCCCCACACACACGGCATGGTGGCTAGCGCTCTTGCTTCACGCACGGAGGGCCCAGGTTCAATTCCCGGCGGGGCCGAAACATTTCAAAGTGTTTACTTACACACACACACACACATACAGTGGACCCCCGGTTAACGGCCATAATTCGTTCCAGAATGCTGTTCAAGTGCCGTTACCAAACGAATTTATTAACTTAAGGAATAATGTAAATTAGAGTAGTCTTTTTGGACCCCCAAACATACACTTACAAAAGCACTTAAAAAAATACACTTACATAATTGTTAGTGTTTGGAGCCGGCCGTTAACCGGGGGTCCACTGTATATACAACAGGCCTAGTGTCTAATCGACATGTGCCTAGGACAAAAAATGGTAACTAACACACACACACACACACTCGACCCCTGCAACCACAAATAGGTGAGTACACACACACACACACACACACACAGACAGGATGTTCCAGAGAGGGAACACAGAAACAAGGGGACACAACTGGAAGCTGAAGACTCAGATGAGTCAAAGGGATGTTAGGAAGCATTTCTTCAGCCACAGAGTAGTCAGGAAGTGGAATAGTCTTGAGAAAGATATAGTGGAGGCAGGAACCATACACAGTTTTAAGACGAGGTATGATAAAGCTCATGGAGCAGGGAGAGCAGAGACCCAGTAGCGGACAGTGAAGAGGCGGGGCCAGGAGCTGAGTCTCGACCCCTGCAACCACAATTAGGTGAGTACACACACACACACTTAGAGATTAGAGCTTCCAAGTGCTAAGGGAAGTTGAGGGAAAGTGTCCAGTCATTATATATGTGTATATACAGTGGACTCTCGCTATTCGAACACCCCAAAACTCACCCCAATGGAAATAAGTCACTGTCTGACTTTTTTGGGTTATCCTAGGTTCTCTACACATATGCTGCTATGTATGATAATGTATGTAAATGTATTTGTGTATACCTGAATAAACTTACTTACTTACTTACTTACCCTCATTCCAGAATGCTGTTCAAGTGCTGTTACCAAACGAATTTATTCCAATAAGGAATGATGTAAATTAGATTAGTCCATTTCAGACTCCCAAAAATACACTTATAAAAGCACTTACAATAATAAACTTACATAAAAGGGCGAGTTTTGGAGTGTTCGAATAGCGAGGGTCCACTGTATATTATAGAACAATAGTAATAAACAATTTTTTTATTGTTGGTTTGTGTAAACAAGTTTTGTAAACAATATAATGATACTAATGTTTGTGCGATTATTGTTGCAGTGTACAGTGGTCCCTCGGTTTTCGCCGAAAATTCGTTCCAGAATGCTGCTCATGTGCCATTACCGAACGAATTTGCTTCCTTAAGAAATAATGTCACGTAGGTTAGTCTATTTCAGAACCCCAAAAATACACTTGCAACAGAACTTACGAAAATACACTTAAATAAATGTTCGAGTTTGGAGATGCACGAAAACCGAGGGACCACTGTATATATATACATTGCACCTTACTTTGGTCTCACATGCCACATAAGTTACGTGAGAAAATAAAATAGTGAAAAAAAACAAGAAATCTTTGAAAGAAAGTAAACCAAAGTTTATGAGTAAGCGGCATTCGCCGCTGTTGCCATATGCGGCTCATTTTTTGCCAACTTTACGCCTCTATATCTCCATAAGTACTGATCGCAAAAATTTTTTGGGGGCTTTAAACAATAAAAAAACTAATCTTAACATTTTGATAAGAAAAAATATTTTTTTTTTTCGAATATTTTGCGACACCAGGAGAAACTTCAGGATTTGGGGTTGCGACAGTCAAAGGGTTAAAGGAGGGGTTTGGGATATTTGCTGTTTAGAGTGACATCTAAACTGTTGTATCTGTGTGCCTCTGGCAAAACAGTGATAGTGTGAATGATGGTGAAAGTTTCTTTTTTGGGTCACCTGCCTCGGTGGGAGATGGCCAGTGTTAAAAGAAAAATCATATGTATAGTAGGATTGTTTTGTTGTTATAGTATTTACAAAAAAGGAGGGCTGTTAATGTTGCAGTTTTATAACTGTAGTGTAAAACACCCCTCTGGCAAGACAGTGATGGAGTGAATGATGATGAAAGTTTTTCTTTTTCGGGCCACCCTGCCTTGGTGGGAATCGGCCGATGTGTTAATAAAAAAAAAAAAAAAAAAAAAAAAGTGCTGAGCATTTTTAAATTACTGTACTTTATTCCATAGATATGCTGTAGCTAAAGTCACCAACAGTAGGACATGTTCAAACACTGGATTTCAGGGTGCACCCGATAGTCACACCTTGAAGTGTTTTTCTCATCACCACTTTGATTTTTGCTGTCTCGCAGCTCATTAGCAGCTGTTTCTATATTATGAGTCATATTTATAACTTGTATACATATATACTTGCTCCCTTCCCTTCACGCTTCTTTTGACTAGTCAATAGTCCAAGTCAGACCAAAACGTCGTCACAAGTTTCATTCTCCTGTGTACGGGTTATTTGTGTATTGTTCCAGTCACTGTGTTCCTTTTTATTCTTTACAACTGTCTTTAATGAGTAATTGCAAGAAAAAGACCTTACTAGAGGAAATTACTGGCAGTGATTCACCTTTCACCTGAGAGAGAGGGAATGAAAGAGGAAAAAAGTGTCAGAGTAAAGAAGGACATGGAAGAAAGGGAAGCTAGCCTCTCATGAGTAGCGCATCTTCATATGCTTCATCACCTCCAAAATAATAATAGGAATTCGATACTGAATATTTTTCTCCTGTTCTGCATCTCACTTTGTAACATGTGTCAATGGGAATAATGTAATTCACTTAAAAAAAATTCTGCTTGACAAACCTTTAGGTCTTTAAGTGGGAGTTGACTATACAGTGGACCCCCGGATTACGTCATTATTTTGTTCCAGAATGCTGTTCAAGTGCCGTTACCGAACGAATTTGTTCCCATAAGGACTAATGTTAATTAGATTAGTCCATTTTGACCCCCAAAAATACACTTACAAAAGCACTTACAAAAATACACTTACATAATTGTTCGAGTTTGGAGCAGTACGTAATCCGGGGGTCCACTGTATTTAGAACAGTAAATGCTCATTAAAATATGTACATATGATGCAGGTGGAGTATGACCAGTTGTTTGAGAAGGCTGTAGATTGTATCTTCAGCAGCCCACGTTCAGGAGCTTGGCAATTCCTGGCTGTCATCCCTTATGGCAGTGTCTCTCTCTCCAGGTGAGTCTACTGCTTTCTTTCATGGTGATGCATATGCTGTCTGTTATTTTTTGTATTACTACCTTTTCTATAATATCATTCATATATAATCACTGTCTTTGCAGAGGCGCTCAGATACGACAGTTTAGATGTCACTCCAAACAGCCAATATCCCAAAACCCTCCTTTAAAGTGCAGGCATTGTACTTCCCACCTCCAGGACTCAAGTTTGACTAACCATTTTTCCTGAATCCCTTCACAAAATATTACCCTACTCACAATCCAACAGCTCATCAGGTTCCAAAAACCTTTCATCTCCATTCACTCCTATCTAACACTTACTGGAAGTTCCTTTACCACCTCCCTCCAACTTTTTCGGGGACGACCCCTAACTCGCCTTCCTTTTCCGATAGATTTATATGCTCTCCAAGTCATTCTACTTTGATCCATTCTCTCTAAATGACCAAACTACCTCAACAGCCCCTCTTCAGCCCTCTGACTAATACAGTGGACCCCCGGAGTTCGTTGGCGTCGGAGTTCGTGATATTTTTTCGCAAAAATATTGGTTCGGTGTTCGTGGATCCGCTCGGAGTTCGTGACCTGTTTGTCCATGGGCTGGATGAGAGGAGTGGTGTTAGGAGGCAAGAACTTCACTGTGATGAAACTGAAGTTCTTAGACAAATAGTCTTCCAAGTTGTGAGGATGAGCAGGAGCATTGTCCAGTAAAAGGAGGCACTTGAATCCCAATTTCTTTTCCTGTAGGTATTTTTTCACACTGGGGCCAAACACTGGGGCCTAGTATGGGCCAACAGGTCTGCTGCAGTGTTCCTCCTTTCTTATGTTCTTATGTTCCAGTTAAACATTCCAGGAAAATGGCCTTCGTGACCCATGCCTTAGTGTTAGCCTTCCAAAACACACAAATTATTCTTGTTCACATTGTGTTTCTTGAACACTCTGGGATTTTCAGAGTGATACACCAGTAAAGGCTTTACTTTAAAATCCCCACTAGCATTGCTACACAACATGAGAGTTAGCCTGTCTTTCATAGACTTGTGTCCTGGCAGTGCCTTTTTCTCTTGAGTAATGTAGGTCCTCTTTGGCATTTTCTTCCAAAAGAGTCCTGTTTCATCACAATTAAACACTTGTTCGGGTTTCAATTTTTCATTGTCTACAAACCCCTTAAATTCAGACACAAACATTTCAGCACCACGTTTGTCTGAACTGGCTGCCTCACCATGCCTTACAACACTGTGTATGCCACTATGTTTTCTAACTCTGTCAAACCAGCCTTTGCTGGCTTTAAAATCACTCTCATCAGCACTGGTTCCAGGCATTGTCTTGACAAGATCTGCGTGCAACTGCCTTGCCTTTTCACAAATTATTGCCATGGAAACACTATCACCCGCTATCTGTTTTTCATTGATCCACACCGCCAACAACTTCTCAACCTCATCCACTGTTTTCGATCTATTTTTGGCAAACATGTCAACAACTTTTGCAACATCAGCTTCCTCGAGTTCTTTTCTCTTTGTCAGGATAGAGGTGATATTAGATTTGTTTTTGTTGTACATCCTGGCAAGCTCCCCCACACGTACGTCACTCTCATATTTTTCAACTATCTCCTTCTTCAGTTTGATGGTGTTCCTCACTGTCTTAACCACAGGGGTGCCACTAGAAAGCTTCTTTGGACCCATGGTGACTTATATTTCACAGTGACAAGCACTAAAAACAATAAAATTGTTGTGAAATGCTTGAATGAGCGCTCTGGGTAATGTTCACTCAAGGATAAACAAAGCGAGACTGGCTCACGGCGCCTGCTCGGGCAGGCGGACAGGTCTGGTACGCGGGCCGATAGTCGGGGAAACGGCTGATTGTCTGGGAATAATTTGGCCGAAAAAAGCGATCGAAAGTCGAACCAGCCGATACTCAGACCGGCCGAAAGTTGGGGGTCCACTGTATACCGAGCAAATATAATTGCTTTGGTATAAAACTTTTTGTTATGTGTGACTGTGAGAGTGGCATACAGTGGACCCCCAGAGTTCGTAGGCGTCGGAGTTCGTAAAATTCGGAGTTTGTGATATTTTTTCAGAAAAATATTGGTTCGGTGTTCGTGGATCTGATCGTAGTTCGTGATTCGTCCCGGATGCGTACGCGTGGCCCGAGCGGGCCCGACACTCCATTGAGAGTCAGTGTGCCATTGTTTACCAGCGAGTGAGCGCCACCCACGCATTCAAACCATACATTGTCATTATTCCATTGTTTTTAGTGCTTGCAACTGCTAAATAAGCCACCATGGGCTCCAAGAAAGCTCCTAGTGCCAGCCCTTTGGTAAAGAGCTGAGAGGGGAGAATGTCTTCTTAAGTGATTCAGTGATTCTACGATATGTTATGATAATAAAACAGCAGGAGTTGATAAAGGCTATAGTGCCAGCCAGCGATAAAGTGTAGCATTAACATGGTACGGAACCTGTCCAGTGCCCAGCGCACATACAAAGCCCGCCTCCCATGCACATTCTCACAGTGTAGCATTGTTTCTGGTTGAGTGAATATTATCCTGCAAGTTCATACAAAACATTTCTTAACAATCCGTTGTTTTTGGCCCTTGATTATTGTGTGTGACTGCTAAATAAGCCACCATGGGCTCAAAGAAAGCTCCTAGTGTCAGTCCTTTGGTAAAGAAAATGAGGAACACCATAGAATTAAAGAAAGAAAGAAATGGTAGCAAAGTATCAAAGTGGAGTCGATAAAGGCTATAGCACCAGCCAGCGATAAAATGTAGCGTTAACAGTGTAGCAAGTAAGTTAAGCCATTAATCGATAGAAAAATGACACGAAACTTAACTCCTCCATTGTTTGTTTGAGAAATATAAGAACACTGAGACCAGAGCTGCCCTCTGCCAACATCTCCTCCAAGGTAAGTGTAAATATTTTTTATTTATATTAGTGTGAATATTTTTTATTTATAAATTAAAGTGTAAATATTTATTTATAAATTAAAGTGTAAATATTTCTTATTTATAAATTATGTACATTGTGTGAATAGAGGTGGTGGCAGCCTGCTGCTGCTGCCGACCACCACCAGCAGTATATGTACGGTTTATGGTCAGTGGCCCTTATACCCAACAACAACAACACTACCACCAGTCCTTACATTCATAATGACATGTTTTATTCATTCTAGAGTTTATATCATGTTTCTATGTTATTAATATTGTTTATTATGTCATATTAGATGAATTGTGATAGATAAATAAGCCGTAGAGCTGATATTAGTGTCAAATTGAAGTATTTTGTCCCTCCTACCAACACTAAACTCGCTTCCCTCTCTCCTCTCCATCTTCCATACACCAACAAGAGTCGCCAATAAAGGTAAATGTGATGTTAAATGTTCATTTATACATGTTATTAGTGCTTTATATTTATTTTTCATTCTTTTCTGTATGTAAATCTATATTTAATCTCTAAAAAAAATATTTTTTTGTTAATACTCCTAGGTGTCTGAAATGGATTAATTGAATTTACATTATTTCTTATGGGGAAAATAGCTTCAGTTTTCGTTGATTTCAGTTTTAGTCGATCCCTCTGGAACGGATTAAGCTCGAAAACGGAGGGTTGACTGTATATTAAGGTCAGTACATGCATAAAAGATGCATAAAAGTGACATGCTAATACAGTGGACCCTCGCTATTCAAACACTCCAAAACTCACCCTCATTCCAGAATGCTGTTCAAGTGCTGTTACCAAACAAATTTATTCCCATAAGGAATGATGTAATTAGATTAGTCCATTTCAGACCCCCAAAAATACACTTATAAAAGCACTTACAATAATAGTTACATAAAAGGGTGAGTTTTGGAGTGTTCGAATAGTGAGGGTCCACTGTACATGTATTATAAAAGGGCTGTGCAGTTTCTAAAAATAACAGATTCCAGCAGGTAATGATATTCTTAACCCTTTTGCTGTCGGAGGCCCCTCTCTGAAACTGTCATTCTATGTCGGGAAATATTAAAAAAAAAAAAATATTTTTTCCTATCAAAATGTTAAGATTATTTTTCTGATTGTTTAAATCCCAAAAAACAATTTTTGAGATCAATACTTACCGAGATATAGAGGTGTAAAGTCGGTAAACTTTGGTTTACAGTGGACCCCCGGATTACGATATTAATCCGTTCCAGAGGGCTTAGCGTAAACCGAAAATATCGTAATCCGAATCTATTTTCCTTATAAGAAATAATGGAAATTCAATTAATCCGTTTCAGACACCCAAAAGTATTAAAATAAATATTTTTTACACATTAACTTACACAGTACATGTATATATAAATTACAACTAATACATACAACAGTGTATTAACTTCACACTTACCTTTATTGAAGAGTTGTTGATGTGTGGAAGAAGGAAGGAGGGGGGAGGAAGGAGTAGTATGCTAGTGTTTGGAAGGGAAATCCCCTTCCATTAACACTGCAGGTACCAAGTTCTTTTCTGGGGTTACTGGCCTTTTTCTTTTAATGCCACTAGGACCAGGTTGAGAGTCACTGGACCCCTCTCTAACCAAAAATCTGTCCAGGGAGCTCTGTGTCTGGCATTTCTTTAAAACATCCCTGAAATGGGACACCACATTGTCATTGTACATGTTGCCAGCACGGCCTGCAACAGCTTTGTTAGGGTGATATTCATCCATAAAGCATTGCACATCAGTCCATTGTGCAATGATCTCCTTCAGTTCTACCGTATTTCTGACATTCTTTACCACAGGGCTGGCACTAGGAGCTTTCTTTGGACCCATGGTGGCTTATTTAGCAGTTGCAGGCACTAAAAACAGTGGAAAAATGAGAAAATGTATGGTATGAATGCGTGGGTGGCGGCGGTGGCGCTCACTCGCTGGTAAACAATGGCACACTACTGTCCCAGGGCACGTGTATGCGTCCAGGACGAATAGCCTATTCCGAGCAGATCATCGTAAACTGAGCCAATACTTTTACGGAAAAATGCATCGCTAACTGAATTTAGCGTAATCCGACGACATCGTAATCCGGGGGTCCACTGTACTTCCTTTTGTAGGTTTCTTGTTTTTTTTTCACTATTTTATTTTTTTACGTAACTTATGTGGCCTGTGAGACCAAAGTAAGGTGCAATGTATATATATACACTTGTTGTATGCAACACAATAATCGCACAAACATTAGTATCATTATATTGTTTACAAAACTTGTTTACACCAACCAACAATAAAAAAAAATTGTTTATTACTATTGTTCTATAATATATATACACATATATAATTTTGGAGTGGTTGGTGCTATTATTTAATAAATGTATGGAAGAGGGTAAGGTACCTAGGGATTGGCAGAGAGCGTGTATTGTTCCTTTGTATAAAGGCAAAGGGGACAAAAGAGAGTGCAAAAATTATAGGGGAATAAGTCTGTTGAGTGTACCTGGTAAAGTGTATGGTAGAGTTATTATTGAAAGAATTAAGAGTAAAACAGAAAGCAGGATAGCAGATGAACAAGGGGGCTTTAGGAAAGGTAGGGGGTGTGTAGACCAAGTGTTTACAGTGAAACATATAGGTGAACAGTATTTGGATAAGGGTAAAGATGTTTTTGTGGCATTTATGGATTTGGAAAAGGTGTATGATAGGGTAGATAGGGGGCAATGTGGCAGATGTTGCAGGTGTATGGAATAGGAGGAAGGTTACTGAAAGCAGTGAAGAGTTTTTATGAGGATAGTGAGGCTCAGGTTAGAGTGTGTAGGAGGGAAGGGGACTATTTCCCAGTAAAAGTGGGCCTTAGACAAGGATGTGTGATGTCACCGTGGTTGTTCAATATATTTATAGATGGGGTTGTAAGAGAAGTGAATGCGAGGGTCTTGGCAAGAGGTGTTGGGCTAAAAGATAAAGAAGCAAATACAAAGTGGGAGTTGTCACAGTTGCTTTTTGCTGATGACACTGTGCTTTTGGGAGATTCTGAAGAGAAGCTGCAGAGGTTGGTGGATGAATTTGGTAGGGTGTGTAAAAGAAGAAAATTGAAAGTGAATATAGGAAAGAGTAAGGTGATGAGGATAACAAAAAGAATAGGTGACGAAAGATTGGATATCAGATTGGAGGGAGAGAGTATGGAGGAGGTGAATGTATTCAGATATTTGGGAGTGGACATGTCGGGGATGGGTCTATGAAGGATGAGGTGAATCATAGAATTGATGAGGGGAAAAGGGTGAGTGGAGCACTTCGAGTCTGTGGAGACAAAGAACCTTGTCCATGGAAGTAAAGAGGGGAATGTATGAGAGTATAGTTATACCAACGCTCTTATATGGGTGTGAAGCATGGGTGATGAATGTTGCAACGAGGAGAAGGCTGGAGGCAGTGGAGATGTCATGTCTGAGGTCAATGTGTGGTGTGAATATAATGCAGAGAATTGGAGTTTGGAAATTAGGAGGAGGTGCGGATTACCAAAACGATTGTCCAGAGAGCTGAGGAGGGGTTGTTGAGGTGGTTTGGACATGTAGAGAGAATGGAACGAGACAGAGTGACTTCGAGAGTGTATAAATCTGTAGTGGAGGGAAGGCGGGGTAGGGGTCGGCCTAGGAAAGGTTGGAGGGAGGGGTAAAGGAAGTTTTGTGTGCGAGGGGCTTGGACTTCCAGCAAGCATGTGTGAGCGTATTTGATAGGAGTGAATGGAGGCATATGGTTTTTAATACTTGACGTGCTGTTGGAGTGTGAGCAAAGTAACATTTATGAAGGGATTCAGGGAAACCGGCAGGCCGGACTTGAGTTCTGGAGATGGGAAGTACAGTGCCGGCACTCTAAAGGAGGGGTGTTAATGTTGCAGTTTTATAACTGTAGTGTAAAGCACCCTTCTGGCAAGACAGTGATGGAGTGAATGATGATGAAAGTTTTTCTTTTTCGGGCCACCCTGCCTTGGTGGGAATCGGCCGATGTGTTAATAAAAAAATAAAATATAATGACTGGTCACTTTCCATCAACTGCAGTTAGCACTTCAAAGCTCCAAGCTATGTGTGTGTGGACATCTAAATTTGCTGAGTTAGGGTAAGGCAGCTGTCAAAATGACATATTATACCATTACTCACCACCCACACTGCCTGTCAACCTGTCAACACAAAAGGGGACCCATGTCTTCTTCCCCACAACCTCCTTCCTTTCCTTCATACCTACCTTTCTAGCTTCCTTTCTTCCTTCATTCCTTCCTTTCTTTCTGCCTTCCTTTCTTACATATTTCCTTCCTTCCTTCCTCTCATCTCTTCCTTCTTGCCTTCCTTTCTGCCTTCATTCCTTCCTTTATTTCTTCCTTTCTTACTTCTTTTGTTCCTTCCTTCCTCTCATCTCTTCCTTCCTTCCTTTCTTTCTTTCTTTCTTAATTCCTTCCTTCTTCCTTTCCTCCTTCCTTACTTTTTCTTTCCTTCCTTCCTCTCATCTCTTCTTTCCTTCCGTACTTCCTCTCATCTCTTCTTTCCTTCCGTCCTTCCTCTCATCTCTTCTTTCCTTCCGTCCTTCCTCTCATCTCTTCTTTCCTTCCTTCCTTCCTCTCATCTCTTCCTTCCTTCCTCTCATCTCTTCCTTCCTTCCTTCTGGTATCCTGGGCATTTCTTTCGGTCACAAACTCCTCAAAACCATGAAATTTATCTTCAGAGACACTTCCACATGTAGGCCTGCCAGCTTTCTCCTGCTTGATTTGAGGCCGCTAGAATTTATGCATCTTAATACGTCCGAAACATTGGCTCGTAAGACGTATATATATGACCGAAACAGTCAAAGGGTTAATAAAGCAAAATGCATCTCACTAGAAGTTTTTCCACCGAGCCGTGGGGGCGTTGACCCCCGGAACCCTCTCCAGGTATACTCCAGGTAATAATTTATATTACTGTATCATACTTGCTGAAACTCCACACTCACTCCCTATGATAGCCTTAAATTTTACTACCCATTACATGGTCTTGAAAAATATGCCAGAATGGACTGACTCCTCTCCCAAGAAATTCAGATAGTATACTGAAGAGAGACATCCTCACTTTTCACACAGACTCCCGCTGAGTTTTTGTCAGCCATTTCTTTATTACACCAACTTTGATTATATTTTCCTTTAAGTGCTCTCTACCACCCTCACTGACTCTGCCTCTTGCATGCTCCTAACCCTCACTGGTCTCTGATCTTCGCATATTTCATGTGTAGCACATCCTGGCCTGCAGTGCTGTATGACTCTTGTGGGTTTAGCGCTTTGTTTTGATTTTAATAATAATAATGAGTTGGAGGGTGTATAAATGTAGTGGAGGGAAGGCAGGGTAAGCGTCATCCTAGGAAAGGATGGAGGGGGAGGTAAAGGAGGTTTCGTATGCAAGGGGCTTGGATATCCAGCAGGCATGTTTGAGCATGTTAGATAGGAGTGAGTGGAGACAAATTTTTTTTTGGGACCTGATTTGCTGTTGGAGTGTGAGCAAAGTAACATTTTTTGAAGGGATTGAGGGAAACTGGTTAGCCAGACTTGAATCCTGAAGGTGGGAAGTACAGTGCCTGCACTCTAAAGGAGGGGTTAGAGATATTTCCTGTTTAGAGGGATATCTGAACTGTCATATGTGGGCCTCTGGCAAGACAGTGATAGCGTGAATAATGGTAAAAGTTTCTTTTTTGGATCACCCTACCTCAGTGAGTGATGGCAAGCGTTAAAAAAAAAAAGTTAAATAATAATAATGAAGAGAGACAATTGGTGGCCCTCTTCTCACAGGGTGTCACAAAACACATGTCAGTGATTTTTCATCCAATCACCAATGGCAGTTAGATACCTTGTTTGAGAACGCAGCTGGATTTTCAACACTGCCAATCAACCATAGTACAGTGCAGTGGTACCTCGAGTTACGAGCTTAATTCGTTCCAGATGGCTATTAAAGTGCCGATACCGAAAGAATTTTTTTCATAAGAAATAATGAAAATTAGATTAATCCATTTCAGACCCCCAAAAATACACTAACAAAAGCACCTACAAAAATACACTTACAAAATTGTTTGAGTTGGGAACTGCTCGTACGTAGAGGTACCACTGTATAACCATTTTTGTGTGTAAAAGAATAGTATTCTTAAGTTCACACTACTGTAATTCTTATCATTTAATGTAGTTTTGAAATTTATATACGGGTAAAACCTAATTGTAATATTGAAGCAGTGGCCAAAAATGCACAACTTGGCTTTATTCATCATTTTACTGTGGTGCAACACTTACAATGTGCTTATTAAAAAGAAAATATTTAAGTACATTTTAACATTGCACTCATTGTAATTATTGTATTTTTGTCTGCTTTTCAGATTGTGGAAGATAGTTTACAAGCTGCATACAGGTATGAGAGAGGAATCAGGCAGCACCATTGGTAAAGAGAACATGAACAATAGTGAATGGGCAGATTTAGTGACTCACATTGACACTCGAGGTCAGTTTCATGATTGCCTCTTGAATATGGAAGAGAATGAATCATTTTACCTCCTCTCTGCACTGGCAAACATGACTGTAGCTCGTGAATCTTCAGAATGTGAATTTATTAAGGTATTTTTTCCACTTAATTTTAATATGCTAATATCAAAATCATCCAAAAACAGAAAAAAAACAAATTAAATTTTTTGAAGGTGTGTTGAAATTCAATTTTCACATTTAAGTTTTTGTCTTATTAATATATACTTCACTGTATTTTATATAAATGTGAGGCAATGGCAAAGATACAATTTTTACTATGTTGTTAAGTACAAGAATAATACACTATTCTGGTTACTACAGGCTGCCATATCTTACAGGTGGTTATAAAGAACATATTTGAGGCAACATTTGTAAATGAGGGAACACGAGAAGAATTAAGTCGGAGTGGTCGAGATTTGCTGGCTACGATAGCATTTAAACATCCATTATCAATGTCATTTCTGCTAACAGCAACGCAGGTAATTTTTTAAACTTGTACCCATCGCATTGTGCTTTAGGAATTCCCACAGAATTTTGTATTGCCTCATCATCTTTGAGGGATGCACTCTACAAGATCATGACTGGTGATTAACTTTTTATTTGTTGTCAAATCATGTTGTGGTGTTCTTAAAGTTGTACTCCACTGAACCCTTCGTGGGGGGTGCCTTGATGTTGGTGAAAGGCTTTTGATCCAAGCCAGGCTAAGGGTGCCTTGATGCTGGTGAAAGGCTCTTGATCCAAGCCAGGCTAAGGGTGACTTCATGCTGGTGAAAGGCTCTTGATCCAAGCCAGGCTAAGGGTGCCATGATGCTAGTGAAAGATTCTTGATCCAAGCCACTAAGGGTGCCTTGATTCTGGTGAAAGATTCTTGATCCAAGCCTCACTAAGGGTGCCTTGATGCTCGTGAAAGGTTCTTGATCCAAGCCAGGCTAAGGGTGCCTTGATGCTCGTGAAAGGTTCTTGATCCAAGCCAGGCTAAGGGTGCCTTGATGCTCGTGAAAGGTTCTTGATCCAAGCCAGGCTAAGGGTGCCTTGATGCTCGTGAAAGGTTCTTGATCCAAGCCAGGCTAAGGGTGCCTTGATGCTCGTGAAAGGTTCTTGATCCAAGCCAGGCTAAGGGTGCCTTGATGCTCGTGAAAGGTTCTTGATCCAAGCCAGGCTAAGGGTGCCTTGAAGCTGGTGAAAGATTCTTGATCCAAGCCACACTAAGGGTGCCTTGATGCTGGTGAAAGGTTCTTGATCCAAGCCACACTAAGGGTGCCTTGATGCTGGTGAAAGGTTCTTTATTCAAGTCACACTAGGGAAGTGTAACAACCCTCCATTACTTGGATCAAACCTTATTCCTTCTCCTCCTCCTATTTCTCTCAATCTCTTACAAGCTTAGGTCTTTTCCATGAATATAATATCCAAATGGGAAAGTGGGTTAGAATCCTTACTCCGTAAGAAATACGTGTCATAAGAAGCAGCTAAAATTCTGGGAGCAAGAGGCTAGTAACCCCTTCTGTGTAATTTAATAAATGCAAAAAAAGAAACTTTTTTTTCTTTTTACATTTAGTAAATTGCACAGGGTGACCTAAAAGAAAAACTTGAGTTTTTCTTTTTAGGTCACCCTGCCTTGGTGGGAGATGACTGGTGCATTGAAAAAAAAAAATACTGTACTCCACTCTAACCATACCATACTTACTTTTTTTTTTTTAGATAGGATTGCATGGTGGTAACGTGCTGTTGGAGTATGAGCAAGGTAACAATTGTGAAATGATTCAGGAAAGCTGGTCCTGAAGGTGGGAAGTACAGTGCCTTCACTCTGGAGGAGGGATTGGGATATTTGCAGTTTGGAGGGTCAGCTGAGCTGAAGTACCAGCATGCCTCTGGCAAGGCAGTGATGGAGTGAGTTGTGGTGAAAGTGTTTCTTCTTTTTATTGTTGCCCTACCTTGGTGGGAGATGGCCAGTGTGTTGAAAAATATAAATAAATAAACATTTAGCATTCAAGCATTCTAAATTTTACCTTCACATTGTTTTTTAATTTTAAGTCCTAGTGATAAGATGTACAGTGGACCCCCGGTTTTCGTAATTTATTCGTTTCAGAATGCTGTTCAAGTGCCATTACCAAACAAATTTATTCTCATAAGGAATAATGTAAATTAGACTAGTCTTGTTAGACCCCCAAAAATACACTTACAAAAGCACTTACAATTTTTTTTTTTTTTTTTTTTTTTTTTATCTCGACAAGTCTCAACATAATCACTGTCTTTGCAGAGGAGCTCAGATACGACAGCTGAGAATTGTCCCTCCCAGCTGTCACTATCCCAGACCCCTCCTTTAAAGTGCAGGCATTGTACTTCCCATTTCCAGGACTCAAGTCCAACTAAATCAATTAACTGGTTTCCCTGAATCCCTTCACAAAATGTTACCCTGCTCACACTCCAACAGATCGTCATGTCCCAAAAACCATTCGTCTCCATTCATTCCTATCTAACACGCTCACACATGCTTGCTGGAAGTCCAAGCCCCTTGCCCACAATACCTCCTTTACCCCTTCCCTCCAACCTTTTCTAGGACGACCCCTACCCCGCCTTCCTTTCCCTACAGATTTATACGCTGTCCAAGTCATTCTACTTTGATCCATTCTCTCTAAATGACCAAACCACCTCAACAGCCCCTCTTCAGCCCTCTGACAAATACTTTTAGTAACTCCACACCTTCTCCTAATTTCCACATTCTGAATTTTTTGCATAATATTTACACCACACATTGCCCTTAGGCAGGACATTTCTACTGCCTCCAGCCTCCTCCTCGCTGCAGCATTTGCAACCCATGCTTCACACCCATATAAGAGTGTTGGTACCACTATACTTTCGTACATTCCCTTCTTTGCCTCCATGGATAACGTTTTTTTTTGTCTCCACAGATACCTCAACGCACCACTCGCCTTTTTTCCTTCATCAATTCTATGGTTAACAGTACATACTGTACTATATATTGTAATAAACAGAATAAAGGAAATCTGCTCTAATGTACATTATTTAGGCATGCATACTGGTCAGAGAGCTGGTCGTAAGTCTGAAGCGTCAGTAAACGAGTATGTTGCTAAGTGAGGAGAGGCTGCATTGTCTTTACACTATTTCAGGAAAAGATAACAAGTGTATGTGGTATGGCAGTCTATTACTATTTTGGGAAAATATCACAAGTGTAGGTGGTATGGCACTGTATTTATTTCTATTTCAGGAAAAGATCATAAGTGTAGGTGGTATTGCACTGTATTTATTTCTGTTTCAGGAAAAGATCACAAGTGTACTTGGTATGGCAATCTATTTCTGTTTCAGGAAAAGATCACAAATGTAGGTGGTATGGCACTGTATTTATTTCTATTTCAGGAAAAGATCACAAGTGTAGGTGGTATTGCACTGTATTTATTTCTGTTTCAGGAAAAGATCACAAGTGTAGGTGGTATGGCACTGTATTTATTTCGTGCCTTGCCTCTGGAGATGTGGGAGCCTGATAGTGATGATGTTACATGCGTGTCCCACTGGTTGCTCTTTATGCCAGCTGCTAGTGTGGAGAATCAGTTGGCACGAATTATTCTTGGCAAGCTCAACTGGGGAGAGAATGAGCAGCAAACAAAACTGGTTCTTCCTCAAGAGTTGCATTGTAAGGTAAAGCTGCTACTCAAATCAGTATTAAATCTGATGAAGACTTAGACACATATGCAACATCTGGGTATCCTTATTTGTAGACATTTTTCCATTCAGTGGCTTTTTCAATGCAAATTCAGGGACGTAAAGGGAAGACTGTAGAACTATATGCAAAAGTCTTCCCATTATATCCTTGAATTTGTATTGATAAAACCACTGGATGGCAAAACGTCTACAAATAAAGATACCCAGATGTTGCACATGTGTCTAATTCTTCATCTTGTTGGTATTGTATACTTTTTACTCAATATTAACTCTGCTGGTCAGCGACCAGCAAAGAGGCAGGGCCAGGAGCTACAACTTGACCCTTGCAACCACAAATACGTGAGTACATTTATAAAATGCCTTAAAATGTCAACTTTGTTACCTACAGGTGGCACTGACCATACTAGAGGCTCACATTAAGATATGTCGTGATATGTATTCCGGGAATCTGCTCACAGAAGGAGTAAAGCAGGTTACATCAGTTATGTATTCACCATCTCCAGAACAGGTTAGATATTTGGATTCAAACCCACTGTATACTTTTTTAAAATTTAGCTGAAGGTTATGCTATAATTTTATCTAAATTTTAAACAGTGTACAGTACTGCAGACTGTTTTGTTTTTTATTTACATAGTTTTTAATTCTTCAGCCATCTCCTCCCAAGGTAGAGTGATGGTAAGAAGAAATCACATTCACCATCATTCATTTAACCCTTAAACTGTCCAAACATATATATACATTCGCGTGCGTACTGCTCTGAAGGTAGATCTACATTTTATTTTTCATTCCTTCAAATTTAGTGTGATAGGCCTGAGTCGCCTAGACATGAGAGAATGGGTCTGCGCCCTCAGTGTGCGCAGTATTAAAAAATTCTGGGACCACTTAGTACCTTGTGGGAGCACCAGTTCAATTGAGCACCAGCTAGAGCAAATAGTGTGGCAAACACCAGGGATTCACTGATGTCATGTCGCATTAACACTCCCCTTATAAGAGGAAAGTAAAAATAGGTTAGATAAATACATGAGTGGCTGTGGGTAGGTGTGAGTTGGACCTGACTAGTTTATGCTATTAGGTCTGATGCCATGCTCCTTCCTTCAGAGGATGTGACCTGACCTGGTGGGTCATTGGTCTAAGCTGGGGGGGTGACATGGACCTGCCTTGCATGGGCCAGTAGGCCTGTTGCAGTGTTCCTTCTTTCTTATGTTCTTATGTATTCGGCAGGCTGGCTGGCTTTGGCTGTCTCTCTGTCTATATCTCTGTCTATAACTCTGTCTATTTGTCTATAACTCTGTATCTGTCTATATCTCTATCTGTCTTTATCTTTGTCTATATCTTTGTCTGTCTATATCTTTGTCTGTCTATATCTTTGTCTGTCTATATCTTTGTCTGTCTATATATTTGTCTGTCTATATATTTGTCTGTCTATATATTTGTCTGTCTATATCTTTGTCTGTCTATATCTTTGTCTGTCAATATATCTATCTATATATCTATCTGTCCTATATCTCTGTCTCTCTCTCACATGTACACATAAGTACAGTTATTATACATAGTGTAAATTACCTAGGATAACCCAAAAATTCCAGGCAAAGTGCTATACAATGCTTGTAGATATAAGACATAATAAGCATGACTGGCAAGTCAACTTTGTCACTTCTGCATCGTGTATAATACCTGTTGGTTTACGAGCCACACTCTGAGACTGAGAGACAAGTAGACGGAAAGACACACACAGGCAGGCAGACAGAAAGACAGATAAGCAGAGTTAGACAGACATAAGCAGAGCTAGACAAGCAGACAGACAGAGACAAACAAACATACAGACAGACAGATAGACAGACAGGCATATGTGAAACATTGAAAAAGGGAGGGTTCCCTCCAGCGCTGCTGACATTTATCAAATGTCAAGAGTTATCTGACACTTGTCAACACACCATTCTTCCAGGAGTTTCATATACTCCAGGCAGACAGATAAGCAGAGCTAGACAGACACAGATACAGACAGATATAGACAGACAGATATAGACAGACAGATATAGACAGACATATAGACAGACAGATATAGACAGACAGATATAGACAGACAGATATAGGCAGCCAGATATAGGCAGCCAGATATAGGCAGCCAGATATAGGCAGCCAGAGACAGATAGGCAGACAGAGACAGATAGGCAGACAGAGACAGATAGGCAGACAGAGACAGATAGGCAGACAGAGACAGATAGGCAGACAGAGACAGATAGGCAGACAGAGACAGATAGGCAGACAGAGACAGATAGGCAGACAGAGACAGATAGGCAGACAGAGACAGATAGGCAGACAGAGACAGATAGGCAGACAGAGACAGATAGGCAGACAGAGACAGATAGGCAGACAGAGACAGATAGGCAGACAGAGACAGATAGGCAGACAGAGACAGATAGGCAGACAGAGACAGATAGGCAGACAGAGACAGATAGGCAGACAGAGACAGATAGGCAGACAGAGACAGATAGGCAGACAGAGACAGATAGGCAGACAGAGACAGATAGGCAGACAGAGACAGATAGGCAGACAGAGACAGATAGGCAGACAGAGACAGATAGGCAGACAGAGACAGATAGGCAGACAGAGACAGATAGGCAGACAGAGACAGATAGGCAGACAGAGACAGATAGGCAGACAGAGACAGATAGGCAGACAGAGACAGATAGGCAGACAGAGACAGATAGGCAGACAGAGACAGATAGGCAGACAGAGACAGATAGGCAGACAGAGACAGATAGGCAGACAGAGACAGATAGGCAGACAGAGACAGATAGGCAGACAGAGACAGATAGGCAGACAGAGGCAGATAGGCAGACAGAGGCAGATAGGCAGACAGAGCAGATAGGCAGACAGAGGCAGATAGGCAGACAGAGGCAGATAGGCGAGGCAGACAGAGGCAGATGGCAGACAGGGGCAGATAGGCAGACAGAGGCAGATAGGCAGACAGAGGCAGATAGGCAGACAGAGGCAGATAGGCAGACAGAGGCAGATAGGCAGACAGAGGCAGATAGGCAGACAGAGGCAGATAGGCAGACAGAGGCAGATAGGCAGACAGAGGCAGATAGGCAGACAGAGGCAGATAGGCAGACAGAGGCAGATAGGCAGACAGAGGCAGATAGGCAGACAGAGGCAGATAGGCAGACAGAGACAGATAGGCAGACAGAGACAGATAGGCAGACAGAGACAGATAGGCAGACAGACAGATAGACACAAACATTTTTGTGTGTAACAGTGAAAACAAATAAAGCAGTGTTCCCTGAGTGCACATTCATCAAGTGTCACTGCCTGTCAGCAGTTTGCTGACACTTGTCATAACACCATGCTTCAAGGTATACTCCAGCTTGTCTAAAACATTGCAGTGACCTATAAATACTTTGTATATATTTCAAGACAATAGTAAATGACCCAGGCAGGTGAAAATGTTCACCTGTGGGTGTGATTGTGACTATTTTAGTACCTAATATTAGTGTCAGAACAAAGATTGGCTATGAAATCACAAGAACTATTATAAATTGTAATTATTATCAGAACATAAAAAAATCTATAAATTAAAATAAAAACGAGAAAAAAAGGTATATTGGCAACACTTTTGCAAGCGGCAGGAGTTAATGTTGCCGTCAGGTGAGCATCCAGCTTCAACTTCATGGGCTTATATCTCGGTAAGTACTGGCCCTAATTTTTTTTTTTTATCTTATACCATTTATAAAAATGCGCTTTTCATTTTTTTTTTTTTTTTTTTTTCAAAATATTCGGAGCACTATGCAGGTGAATGTAGATCTACGTGTGGACAGTTTAAGGGTTAATTGCCATCTTTCAAGAAGTGTGCTGACATCACAGTCAAGTTACCTTCCAGTTGCATCAGTAATGGATGGTGATGTTGTGAGGGCCTATTTGTATAGTGATACATAAATAACCCTCATATAGGAGAAAGAACTTATAACTATTTAATGGTGCAAGTCAGACCAAAATGTTGTCATAAGTTTCTTTCTCCTGTGTGTGAGTTATTTGTGTATTGTTCCAGTGACTGTGTTGTGATTTTTGGCACAACACAGTGACTACACACTTCTGGCAAGACATATATTGAATGATTAATACTAAATGCATTTCCTTCTTTGAGTTGCCCTACCTTGAGGATAAATGGCAACTGTAGTAAAAAAATGCTGATTTCCAGTATAGTATAGTTCATTACAGTGGACCCCCGAGTTTCGTAAAAACTTCACTCCTGAAGTCTGCTCAAGTGCCATTACCGAACGAATTTACTCCCTTAAGGAAAAATTTCACGTAGGCTAGTCTATTTCAGACCCCCAAAAATACACTTCCACAAGAACTTACAAAATTATACTTACATAATTGCACGATTTCCGGGGTATTCGTTAACCGAGGGTCCACTGTACATGAGAATAATTCTCTTCAACTGATTATAAACTTGATTTTTTTTTTTTTTTTTTTAGGTGTTTTTTGATTGGTCATGGGAGATGCTCACTTGTCTTCGACTACACCGTCTGGATCAACCTGAGGCACAAGTCCAGGCTGCTCTGGCCTCTCCCTCATCACTCCTCATGGACATGCCAGATCCCACCTCAGCAGCTATAACTCAGGGGTCAGTACTAATGCATGGTACACTAACAGATTTTTATAATTTTGGTTCACAAATTTTTGTTTCATCACTTTTGTTTACCAGCTGGCAGTTTGGACTCCTATATTTGTTTTTAAAACATATCACTCTACCTCAGTGGGAGAGGACCAGTGTGATTAAGAAAAAAAACTTTTGATAAGGGAAGCATTATGTACTCTAGAACAGTGGTCCTCAACCTTCCTACACAATTGGGCCACATTTGATGGTCAGATGTGTGATGAGGGCCACATGGTTTTGTTGACACTGCAGTGTGGAACCTACATAAAAGTGAACTCCATTTCCTAGAAGGGCCACATCCAGGCCACAGGTTGGGGACCCCTGCTTTAGAGCCATACTAGTTGTTTCACTTAGCATTTGATGGAATATTATTATAATGTGCAGGAAAGTGGTCACTCGTATATTTGTATTGGCTCTACCAGTGTACCTGTTTGAGTTTATTGTGGTTAATTTTCATTGAGCTGATGTAATTTAGTGTTACTGTATTTACCTTTGAATCCATTCAGCAAACTTGATTAACACAGGAGATGCGATAGATCTCTGTGGCGGTGGTGAAGGAGTTGTTGAATGCTAGTGGTTTCAGCATCCAGTGAGCATATTAGATCTTAGTAAGTGGAGACAAGTGTTTTTTTTTTATTAGACATACTGTTGGAGTGTGAGTAAGGTTACATTCATGAAGGAATTCAGGAAAACCAATTAGAAAGACCTGAGTTGTGAAGGTGAGAAGTACAGTGCCTGCACTCTGAAGAATTGGTAGATGGTCACGTTCAGAAGGTCATTTGAATTATGATGCCTTTGTACTTCAGCAATACAACTTTGAATAAATTTTGGTGAATGTGTCTCCTCCTTTGGGTCTTTCTTCCTTGGTGGAAAATGGCCTTTGATAAGACAGTGATATATCCTCAATACTACTTTAAATTAATGGATTATAAAAAATTTGTGTTATGTTCTCTATACCACACTATAATTAAAGGGTACATAACCAAAAACAATGCCTTAGGGTAATTCCTTGTGTTCAACTGAAACTCTCAAAAAACTAAGCAAATAAAAGCATTAAAAAGCATGATTTGTCTGCCAAATGATGAAACTATGCATGCTTTCTGCCAATCCCCTGCCACCTTACCCTCTTTCATATACAGTGGACCCTCAGTTTTCGCATTTAATCCGTTCCAGAGGGATCGGCTAAAACTGAAATCGGCGAAAACTGAAACCATTTTCCCCATAAGAAATAATGTAAATTCAATTAATCTATTCTAGACACTCAGAAGTCTTAAAAAAAAATTTTTGTGGGCCTTAAAGGTAGATTTACATGCACAAAAGAATGAACATTCTATTTCACACTTACCTTTATTGAAGACTGATGTTGCTGGATGGAAGACAGGGAGGAGGGGAGAGTGAAGAGAGATTCTTTGGAAGGGAAATATCCCTCCATAAGGACTCTAGGTACCAAGTCCTCATCTGGGGTCACTTCCCTTCTTTGTCTTTTACTACCACTAGGACCAGCCTGAGAGTCACTGCACACCTGTGGCACTAAATATCTGTCCAGAGAGCTCTGTTGCTGGCATCTCTTTAAAATGTCCCTAAAATGGGATAAGAGATTGTCATGGTACATGTTGCCTAGACGGATTGCAACATCTTTGTCAGGGTGGTGTTCCTCCACAAATGAATGCAACATAGTCCACATTGCACAAATCTGCTTAATATTTGAAAAAGGCACCTTACATCTCTCTTCCTCATTCATTGAAGCAATTTCCCGAGTTGTGGTTTGATGGTGTTGCACCTCAAGCTTTTGCAGATCTTCAGTGGTTAGATCTTCATTGTGGTCCTCCACCAACTCTTCCACATCCTCTCCACTCACATCCATCTCCATGCACTTTCCCAAAGACACAATACTTTCCACAACTTCCACAGGCTCAGGGTTAGGCCCAAACCCTTCAAAATCCCTATGGGACAGAATCTGGCCACAACTTTCTCCAAGCAGAGTTCATCGTCCTGGAAGTTACTCCCTGCCAAGCCTTATCTATAAGGCTTATGCACTGGAAGATATTGAAGTGATCCCTCCAGAACTCTCTTAAGGTCAATTCAGAGTCCTAGATTATGTCAAAGCACCTTTGAAACATTGCTTTGGTGTACAGTTTTTTGAAGTTAGAAATGACCTGTTGGTCCATGGGCTGGATGAGAGGAGTGGTGTTAAGAGGCAAGAACTTCACTGTTACAAATTTGAATTCCTTAGACAATTGGTCTTCCAAGTCTCGAGGATGAGCAGGAGCATTGTCCATTACCAGGAGGCACTTGAGCCCCAATTTCTTTTCCAGGAGGTAGTTCTTCACACTTGGGCCAAACACATGATTAAACCATTCCAGGAAAATTTCCCTGGTGACCCATGCCTTAGGGTTAGCCTTCCACATCACACACAATTTACTCTTGACAACACTGTTTTTCTTGAACACACTGGGATTTTCAGAGTGATACACAAGTAAAGGCTTCAATTTTAAATCCCCACTAGCATTACCACACAACAAGAGAGTTAGCCTGTCTTTCATAGGCTTGTGTCCTGGCAGTGCCTTTTCCTCCTGCATGATGTAGGTCCTCCTTGGCATTTTCTTCCAAAACAGGCCTGTTTTGTCACAATTAAACACTTATTCGGGTTTGAAATTTTGAGCCTCTACATATTCTTTGAATTCACGCACAAATTTTTCAGCCGCATGTTTGTCTGAACTGGCACCCTCACCATGCCTTACAACACTGTGTATGCCACTTCGCTTCTTGAATTTTTTGAACCAGCCTTTGCTGGCCTTAAATTCATCAACATCAGCACTGGTTCCAGGGATTTTCTTGACAAGATCGACATGCAACTGCTTTGCTTTTTCACATATGATTGATTGTACAACACCATCACCTGCTAGCTGTTTTTCGTTTATCCACACCAACAACAATTTCTCCATATTTTTAATTGTTTGTTGTCTCTGTTTTGTTATCGTATTCACCCCTTTCGCAACAATAGCTTACGTGATTTCTTTTCTCTTCGCCACAATGGAACTGATGGTTGATGGGGCCTTATTGTATATCCTGCCGAGCTCGGCAATACGTACGCCACTATCATACTTTTCTATTATTTCTTTCTTCAGTTCTACGGTGTTCCTCACTTTCTTTACCAAAGGACTGGCACTAGGAGCTTTCTTTGGGCCCATGGTAGCTTATTTAGTAGTCACACACAATAATCAAGGGCCAAAAACAATGAATTGTTAAGAAATGTTTTGTATGAACTCGCAGGATGATGATCACTCAACCATAAACAATGCTACACTGCGTGACAGTGTGCTTGGGAGGCGGGCTTGCGGGCTTTATATGTGCGCTGGGCACTGGACAGGTTCCATACCATCAACGAAAACGTCGCCAATCGGCGAAAACGAAGGTAATGTTTCCATGAAAAATGTGCGCAAAAACTGAAATCGGCGAAAACGGAGATACGTGAAAACAGAGGGTCCACTGTATTCATTCCCACCTGCTTTTAACATTTTTTTTATGATCCCATCAATCCCAGCTGTTTTACCTCCTTTCATTTAATCCACAGTCTCATGCACCTTCCCCATTTTCACATCTGGCTCTTCCTTACTTCTAAAGGATGTTATACCTCCCTGGCTAGTGCATGAAATCACTGCTTCTCTTTCTTCATCAACATTTATCAGCTCCTCAAAATATTCTCACCAACTTCCCAATACCTTCAACTCCCCATCTAGCTCTCCTCTTCTGTTTTTAACTTTCAAATTCCCTAGGCTTTCTTAACCTATTAATCTCACTCCAAAACTTTTTCTTATTCTCAGCAAAAGTTAACAGTACCTCACCTACTCTCTCATGTGCTCTCCTTTTACATTCCCTCACTGTGCTTTTAACCTCTCTTTTACTCTCTGTATACTCCACCTTTATATATATCACTTTTGCTTTGTAAAAACTTCTCATATGCTAATTTTTTTCTCTCTTACCTTTATCTTTACCTCATCATTCTGCCAAATCACTACTCTTCCCTCCCGCACCCCCTCTTCTATATCCACAAACTTCTGCTGCACACACTACCACTGCATTCTTAAATTTACCCCATACCTCTTCAACCTCCCTGTTACCCATACTCTCACTAGCCCATCATTCTTCCAATAGTTTCTTATGTCTTACCCAAACTACCTCCTCCTCTAGTTTACAACCTTTCAAGATACAATCAGTAAATTAAAATTTAGGTGCCAGGCTAAAGAATGAGTGTAATTAATAAGCTAGGAGTAAATACAACAACTTGATAGTCATTAAAGAAATGTATTTTAGCAAATTACTTAGAATTTCTTGATTAAGGAGCTTAAGTACTCTGTATATACTGTAGTATATGTTTTAGCTTAGATTTGAATTAATTTAATGTTAAAAAATTAATTCATCTAACAAGTTATTCCACTCTTTGGCTCTTTGATTTTTTTCATAGTTTCTGTAGCAGTTCAGATGAGCACGAGAAATATTAAGGAGGTATTTGTGTCTAGTGTTACTTCTGTTCGTTTACAGTTTTGAAGGAGGTGTGTTACGTCAGCACTACAGCATTGTGTTCTGAAGATGTGTGGTGAACAGTAGCATCAATGACATACATCTTAAGAAAGTTCAGGGACTTGAATAAGGGCATAATGTTTTGCCTATAATTAGAGTTATAGGATTTGAAGCAGATTGCCATTGTGGATCCTTAGGCATAAATCCCATATGTGAGGTAGAGGTAATTGAGGAAAAGATTAGTTTTTGTAGTTTTGATTGGAGAACATAATACTGTGGTGAATTTTAGAGTATCCCTACAGTCTTTGATGCTTTTGTGGATATATCTTGGATATGTGGTGGATATATCTTGGATATGTGGTAGATATATCTTGGATATGTGGTAGATGTCTTGGATATGTGCATTAAATTTTAATTTTTTGTCTTTCATTAAAATCTAGGAATTTGCTCTTGTTTTTTTTTCTATTTTGGTTTCATTACTCCTACAAGGTAACTTTTATGAATGGATTCAGGGAAACTGGTTAGGCAGACTTGAGTCCTGGAGGTGGGAAAGGCAGTACCTGCACTCTGAAGGAGGGCTGAGGATGTTACAGTCAGAGAGTAATTTGATTGTGATATCAGCACACTTCTGGAAAGAGTGCAGTTGAATGAATGATAGTGGATGCGTTTTCTTCTTTGGGTTATCCTTCCTTGATGGAAGGCAGCCGTTGTTAAAAACGTATAAATAATTGAGGACATGTTTATTCCCAAAAATTGTATAGAATGATTTTTCAATACAGTATTAAAGGTGAGGTTTTTGGTAATTATTAAAATGCTGACATAACATTGAGAGAATAATTGTTTTATGGTGATCGATCTGCAGTATGAATACATGTGACTCATAACCATCCATTGTATTATTATTTTTGCTTTAATTTGTTTAATCTGATTTAATTAATTTTATAATGAAGACAAAAGTACAAAACTATGTTCAAATTTCATAGCTTAAATACTCACCTTTACTCAGTGTATACTATCTACAAAAATTCTTACAATCTAGTTTTAAGTTAATTTTAAGTCTGCCCAAAATGCCCTGCATACTAGGGGCTTTTGGCATGTACACCTCATGTAATCTCAATAACCAAATGTAATTCTTTGTATCATGTCCAAATTTTTTTTTTTTTTTTTTTTTTTCAACAAGTCGGCCGTCTCCCACCGAGGCAGGGTGACCCAAAAAGAAAGAAAATCCCCCAAAAGAAAATACTTTCATCATCATTCAACACTTTCACCACACTCATACATAATCACTGTCTTTGCAGAGGAGCTCAGATACGACAGCTGAGAAAAGTCCCTCCCAGCTGTCACTATCTCAGACCCCTCCTTTAAAGTGCAGGCATTGTACTTCCCATTTCCAGGACTCAAGTCCAATTAAATCAACTGGTTTCCCTGAATCCCTTCACAAAATGTTACCCTGCTCACACTCCAACAGATCGTCATGTCCCAAAAACCATTCGTCTCCATTCACTCCTATCTAACACGCTCACACATGCTTGCTGGAAATCCAAGCCCTCGCCCACAAAACCTCCTTTACCCCTTCCTCCAACCTTTTCTAGGACGACCCCTACCCCGCCTTCCTTCCCCTACAGATTTATACGCTCTCCAAGTCATTCTACTTTGATCCATTCTCTCTAAATGACCAAACCACATCAACAACCCCTCTTCAGCCCTCTGACAAATACTTTTAGTAACTCCACACCTCCTAATTTCCACATTCCGAATTTTCTGCATAATATTTACACCACACATTGCCCTTAGACAGGACATCTCCACTGCCTCCAGCCTCCTCCTCGCTGCAGCATTTGCAACCCATGCTTCACACCCATATAAGAGTGTTGGTACAACTATACTTTCGTACATTCCCTTCTTTGCCTCCATGGATAACGTTTTTTGTCTCCACAGATACCTCAATGCACCACTCACCTTTTTTCCTTCATCAATTCTATGGTTAACCTCATCCTTCATAAACCCATCCGCTGACACGTCAACACCCAAATATCTGAAAACATTTACTTCTTCCATAATCCCTCTCTCCAATGTGATATCCAATTTTTCTTTATTTAAATTGTTTGATACCCTCATCACCTTACTCTTATCTATGTTCACTTTTAACTTTCTACCTTTACACACTCTCCCAAACTCGTCCACTAACCTTTGCAACTTTTCTTTAGAATCTCCCATAAGCACAGTATCATCAGCAAAAGTAACTGTGTCAACTCCCATTTTGCATTTAATTCTCCATAATTTAATCCCACCCTCTCCCCAACACCCTAGCATTTACTTCTTTACAACCCCATCTATAAATATATTAAACAACCATGGTGACATTACACATCCCTGTCTAAGACCTACTTTTTCCGGAAGTAATCTCCTCTCTCCTACACACCCTAACCTGAGCCTCACTATCCTCATAAAAACTCTTTACAGCCTTCAGTAACTTACTACCTATTCCATACACTTGCAACATTTGCCACATTGCTCCCCTATCCACTCTATCATATGCCTTTTCTAAATCCATAAATGCAATAAAAACTTCTCTACCTTTATCTAAGTACTGTTCACATATATGCTTCACTGTAAACACTTGATCTACACATCCCCTACCCACTCTAAAGCCTCCTTGCTCATCTGCAATCCTACTCTCTGTCTTACCTCTAATTCTTTCAATAATAACCCTGCCATACACTTTACCTGGTATACTCAGTAAACTTATTCCCCTATAATTTTTACACTCTCTTTTATCCCCTTCCCTTTATATAAAGGAACTATACATGCTCTCTGCCAATCCCTAGGTACCTTCCCTCTTTCATACATTTATTAAACAAAAATACCAACCACTCCAGCACTATATCCCCCTGCTTTTAACATTTCTGTCATGATTCCGTCAATTCCAGCTGCTTTACCCCTTTCATTCTACGTAATGCCTCACGCACCTCCCCCACACTCACATCCTGCTCTTCTTCACTCCTAAACGATGTTGTACCTCCCTGGCCAGTACATGAAATTACCGCTCCCTTTTTTCATCGACATTTAAAAGTTCCTCAAAATATTCCCGCCATCTACCCAATACCTCCAGCTCCCCATCTACTAACTCCCTACTCTGTTTTTAACTGACAAATCCATTCGTTCCCTAGGCTTTCTTACCTTGTTTATCTCACTCCAAAATTTTTTCTTGTTTTCAGCAAAATTTTTTGACAGAGCCTCTCCCATTCTTTCATCCGCTCTTCTTTTGCACTCTCTCACCACTCTCTTCACCTTTCTTTTACTTTCCATATACAGTGGTACCCCGACTTACGATGGTCCCCCAAACACACCCTTTTATGTAAGTTTATTTTTTTAAATGTTTTTGTAAGTGTAATTTTGGGGGTCTAAAAGGACTAGTCTATTTTACATCATTTCTTATGGAGATAAATTCGTTTGGTAATGGCACTTGAACAGCATTCTGGAATGAAAAAATATCGTAAGTCGGGGTACCACTGTACTCTGCTCTTCTATTAACACTTCTGTTTTGTAAAAACCTCTCATAAGCTACCTTTTTCTCTTTTATCACAGCCTTTACTTCTTCATTCCACCACTCACTCCTCTTTCCTCCTGCACCCACCCTCCTATAGCCACAAACTTCTGCCCCACATTCTAATACTGCATTTTTAAAACTATCCCAACTCTCTTCAACCCCCCCCACTACTCCTACTTGCACTAGCCCACCTTTCTGCCAATAGTTGCTTATATCTCACCCTAACTTCCTCCTCCCTTAGTTTATACACTTTTACGTCTCTCTTACTTGCTGTTGCCATTTTCTTTTTGTCCCATCTACCTTTTAATCTAACTGTAGCTACAACCAAATAATGATCTGATATATCCGTTGCCCCTCTATAAACATGTACATCCTGAAGCCTACTCATCAACCTTTTATCCACCAATACATAATCCAACAAACTACTTTCCTTACGTGCTATATCATACCTTGTATATTTATTTATCCAAATAAAAATTATTATTATTATTATTATTATTATTAGTTGAAACACTGGGTGTTCAACATGTTCCTAAGTTGGACGTTCTTACATTACTATTTTCTGTGCAGTGTTACAAAATTCAGCATATATTTGTTTTTATAGTAACCCCTTCTCTTGTATAAATTACTAAATGTAAATAGAAGAAAAAGTTTTTTTCTTTTTCGGGTCACCCTGCCTCGGTGGGATGTGGCCGATTTGTTAAATAAAAAAAAATTGTCTTTTATTTCCATGGGGAAGTGGGGAAAAAGAAACCTTCCTCCATAAGACATGCATGTCATAAAAGGTGACTAAACCCTCATTTTAATTCCAGCTCATCGATGAATATTGTGAAGCGTGGTATTATGGATAAAAATCCACTGGCTCTCTTCTCTGCCTTGCTCTTAACCACCTGGGGACACTCATTGCCTGAGGTTAGTTACGAATAATGACACTAATTGAACTTGATATATTTTTTCTCAATATTTAATTCTCTTGAACTTTAAGAACCAGTTAATGCAAAATATTGTTTACTAAAGTGTTTTAACAAAGTTTTTCCAATTGTGTTATAACAATTTTGTTTACCAATTAATAGTGTGTCTCAAAGTTAATCTACATAGAAATGTAATTGTTGGTTATTTTATGTTTTTTAAAGTTTTGCGAGCAAGGTATTGAGTGCATACATCAGCTGGTTGCTCAAGGCAGGTACGAGGCTGCTATATCTGCTCTGGGACACGTCATGCCGCTCTTCTTCTCACAGCCTGAAGACATCACCACTAGTACAAGGTCAGAACTTATGTAGTATTGTTCACACTTACAAGGGAACAGGCAGAAGTGAAGAGCATAATGTGTGCATAAGGGGAAACAACCTCTGTGGGGAAGTGGAGAAGAATCCTTTCTTTGTTAGTCATGCGTGTCATAAGAGGCAACTAAAATGCTGGGAGCTAAGGGCTAGTAACCCCTTCTGTATAAATTATTAAATTTAAAAGGAAGTAACTTTACGTTTCTTCTTTTTTTGGGTCACCCTGCCTTGGTGGAAGATGGCCATTGTTAAAAAAAAAAAAAACATGAATCAGAATTAAACATTAAGTGATATTACAGTATTTATATTTAGTTACAAGAGGGTGTGTGTGTGTTAGTTAGTTACCATTTTGTCCTAGGCACATGTCGATTAGACACTAGGCCTGTTGTATATGCGTGCATGTGTTTATGTGTGTGTGTGTACTCACCTATTTGTGGTTGCAGGGGTCGAGACTCAGCTGTGTGTGTGTGCGTGCACGAGTGTGTGTGTGTGTGTGTGTGTGTATACTCACCTAGTTGTGGTTGCAGGGGTCGAGTCACAGCTCCTGGCCCCTCCTCTTCACTGGCCACTACTCGATCACACTTCTTGCTCCATGAGCTTTATCATACCTCTTCTTAAAGCTATGAATGGATCCTGCCTCCACTACATCGCTTCCCAAACTATTCCACTTCCTGACAACTCTGTGACTGAAGAAATACTTCCTAACATCCCTGTGATTCATCTGAGTCTTCAACTTCAAACTGTGTCTCCTTGTTGCTGTGTCCCATCTCTGGAACATTCTGTCTCTGTCAACCTTGTCAATTCCTCTCATTATTTTATATGTCGTTATCATGTCCCCTCTATCTCTCCTGTCCTCCAGTGTCGTCAGGTCGATTTGTGTGCGTGTGTGTGCTTGCGTAATGGGAGTGCTGTCGCTATACATATATTATGTTTATATTTGTAATGAATGCTAAGGCATTCCTTCTTTTCCCCATTTAAGAGAGGTATGGCAGCAATCATTCATTACAGTCTTTTCACTCGGTTAGTAGAGAAATGGAGCATCCAGTATTGGCATGTTTTCAGTCTGATGAAATGAACTATGTTCCTTAGTAGGGAGGTATTCCTGCCCTGTCCTTTGAGTAAGAAATAAAAGCCTGTTAAACATTTTGCATTTTGGCAGGTTTGCTGGTCTTTTTTTTTTTTTTGTCTGATGAACATGCAAGTAGACAAGTTAGTGTTCCAAATGTCTACACTTGCAACCTAGCCACTTAGGTATCATTTAACCTTTCATGAAATTGTTCCATAGTTACCAAAATGTGTGACAGTTTTTTTTTTTTTTAACACACCAGCCATCTCTCACTGAGGTAGGGTGAGCCAAAAAAAGAAGAAACACTTTCACCATCATTCACACTATCTTGTCAGATGGGTGCAGATACTGCAGTTCAAGATTACAAATATCCCCACTCCTTCAGAGTGCAGGCACTGTACTTCCCAACTCCAGGACTCGAGTCTGGCTAACATAGTGGTCCGTTATACTGTTGTTTCTATGGAAAATTAGTTTCAGAGGCACACACACCTCATTGATAGGCTGGAACTTTAGAAAACAACTCTTCCATAAGTTATTTTGTAACTGTACAAGAGCAAGGTAACTTTTATGAAGGAATTCAGGGACTTGAGACTGGGAGGTGGTAAGAGCAGTGAGTGCACTATGAAGGAAGGAGTGGGGATGTTGCAGTTGGATGGTAATCTTATTGTGATGCCAACACATTTCTGGAAAGATGGCAGTTGAATGAATGATGATGAATGTGTTTTCTTCTTTGGGTCACCCTGCCTCCCTCAACATTCGCGTTTTCCACTTTCGCGGGCTTCACATATTCGCGAATTCCCGGCCGCCAAATTCCCACCCACCAAATCATATTTAAGTTTCCCACCACCCGAGCATCCCTACTACCTTCCTTCAGACCCGGCAGCAAGCCCGCCCACCACTCACTCACTGAGTGTTTCCTTCGTTCATTATTTGTTATTAAACTACAGTATAACATGTATGTAGTACTATATAGTACAATATTTTACTATGTTTTCATGCATTTTATGATTGTTCATGGTTCAGTAGGTTAAGGAAGCAGTAAGTAATGAATGTACTAAATAAAGGTTATCTATCTATTACATTTATTCCAAATTGATATCAGAAACATGATAAATACCCTAGAACTGTAATAAAGATGCTGAAATGAATAATATATGCCATATTATATGAGTGGGGTAAGAGAAGCAGGCAGACCGCCACCATAAAAGATGTTTACATCAGGGTAAACATGCCTAAATCACTCTTGTTATAAGAACAAATGCAAAAATAGCATTTATTAATTTTAGAATAATAATTTATAATAATTGATCTGGAGCACTTTAAATGTCATCAGTATTTGGTAGCTGACATTTAGAGCACTCCACAGCAATTATTATTATTTCCCTACAATATATTGTAGGAAAATAATAATTATTATTATTATTATTATTATTATTATTATTATTATTATTATTTCCCTACAATATATTGTAGGGAAATAATAATAATTAAAAATAATTGCTGTGGAGTGCTCTAAATGTCAGCTACCAAATACTGATAACATTTAAAGTGCTCCAGATCAATTATTATAAATTATTATTATTCTAAAAACAATAAATGCTATTTTTGCATTTGTTCTTATGACAAGAGTGATTTAGGCATGTTTACCCTGATGTAAACATCTCTTATGGTGGCGGTCTGCCTGCTCTCTTACCCCACTCATATAAAATGGCATGTTATTCATTTCAGCATCTTTATTACAGTTCTAGAGTATTTATCATGTTTCTGATATCAATTTGGAATAAATGTAATAGATAGATAACCTTTATTACTAATATTAGTGTAATTACACAACATTTTATTAGCGCTAAGGCTAACATCCACCACCTATGACGACTCGCCAGACACTGACTTACTGCTCGCCTCTCCCTCCCTCCAATAGCTCCTCCCACTTCGTAACGATGTTAGATGGTGAATTTAATGTATTTTTCTGTAAGCTTAACTCGTATGTGTATTTTACTTTTTATTGTTTTCTGTAATATATGAGTTATATAAATTAAAATAAAGTTAGTTGTAGGGTGACCTAAGTGGAAGTAGAAGTAGCAAGACGTATGTACCTGAAATCTTGCATGTTTAAGAGACAAAAAAAAGACACTTGCAATCGTACCATCATGTAAAACAATTACAGGCTTCCATTTTACACTCGGCAGGATGGTAGTACCTCCCTACCAATTACTACACACAAATCATAGGAAAATTATCAAAATTTTCTACATATGCATTTGATAATGAAAAAAATGGCTCTTTTCCACCTGCCAGCAATTTTTGCTTATTGTATGATTCCATGAACCTCAGAGCTATACAAACAGGGCCCACCTGTATAAATACAAATACATACAGATTTATTTCAACATGAAGCCTTGTTTATACAGGAATTGGTGACACTTGAGTGTTGAAAGCCTATAGTTATGCAGAGCATAAGGAATTGTTTAAATTATTGTGATTTATCTATAATGACTGGCCTGGAAAACTCATTGGACTTAAATCTGATAAGAAAACATTTGGAAACTTATTAACCATAAACTTCGTGGCATGGATGTGTCTTCTAACCCCAAAATCTCGCTTGTTATTAAGCAAGTGTGGGAGGGTATCGACTTTTTTATCCTCCATAAGCTATCCTTATCAGTGTCTAGGAGATACAAGGAGTGGAGTAAGGGGAAGGGTAATCCTACTAAATACTTGTTTAGGTGAGGAACATGTACATATTTCATTAGAGTATTATATATTATGAGTTCTTAGTTATGACACCTACTGTATGCAGTTTATTATAGTTTATATTGTCGATGTCTATATTTTTCTACCTATCATATTCTATTCCTGATTAATATTCCCAGGAAATTCAGTGTTTATTAGGCCTCTTTCTGTTTAGAATATGCTTGTGTAATACAGTATGCACTTGAACCCCTGAAATTACTTGCTTTGTAATCCGAGTGATTCGATTGTTCAATGTTTTTAATGAAGGTCATGTAATAGATAACCTTGATTATTCACATTTTTTCTTGGTTCCCTTTGTCATTTTTGCTTGGCGCACTGTCACGGTATTGTGTCTTTTTTTGTTGTTTTTGCACTGTCTCTAAATTGCCAACTAATATTTAGATTTCATAAAACATATTCTCATTCTTCCTGATGCATGTTAGTGTTAAGGAGATTTTAGCTGTATTTAAAAAGATATAGCAAAAAGACATTAAAATAAATCGGGCATGTGAAATTTCTTACTATCCATGACTTCAGATTTCACATCAGATTACAATATTCAACTGTGTAGTGCAATTTTACTGTTTTTTAAACTTCTGACTAATAATAATTTATTTTGTTCAGGTTAATGCTTGCCATACAGAAGTGTTTGACAGCAGACCAGACATACATTACTATGGCAAAGAGTCTTGTTGCCTCTACCTTCCCTGGCAAGATTCTCAGTTCATTTGCTGCCATGATAGTATATCACATATGTAACTACACTAGGTATGTATTCCATTATTTTTGTTTGTACGTATTACTCAATAAGCAATGAAAAATTTTGAGATGTCTTTGTACATAAAGAACAAGTATAATTTTTCTTGGAATGCCTTGTTTTAGTAATTTCCATCTGGAGAATTTGTGGCATCTTTTATTTTGAGCTACAATTTGAAACACACACAGTTCTGAGAGGAAACTTATAGATGATGTTTTGATCTGTCCCAGACTTTTAGAAACAGCATCTAGTGTTTCTTTTCTGAATTGTAGGTTAGCTGTGAATTGTTCCAACCACAATATTCTGAGTTTTATTCTTTATTGCCCAGTAGTGATAAGTAAAAGTACTTGGAAAACTCTTTAACCCTTTCAGGGTCCAAGGGGGGTCTCCGAAACTCGTTCTCAGGGTCCAAGAATTTAAAAAAAAAAAAAATGATTTTTTCTTATGAAATGATAGAGAATCTTTTTCCGATCATAACGCCACAACAATTATGAAATTTGATCGAAAACTAATGGAATTATGCTTTCGCGAAGTTAGCGGTAGCCATGACACTTACGCATCGGCGATTTCGCCCACTTTGAGCCCTATTTTTGGCAAATTCCAATGTTTCAGTCAACTAAAATTATAGCTATTTCGCTAGAACTCCATTTCTTCTATCGATTGAGTACAAGAAACCGCCTATTTACCAATTACAACTACCAAAAATAGTGGTCAGAAAATGGCAATTTGGACAATTTCACACAAATTTCAAACGATGCCAATTTCAAAATAGGGTCCAGAATAAACAAGGCAGACATTCCTGGCACTAAAATAACGTCTTTTCTGTTCATTAGTCACGTTTCTAGGCCCCTCTTACATTACTTTTGCTTTTCATTTTGAATTTTTATTCTCACAAAAAAATAGAAGATTTACTGTTATGTATACAACTGCATCATTGTAAAAATGGTATAAATAATAATAGAGCACTTGTGCGTGAATATTAGACTCGCCAGTTGATGTGTATTGGATGCATGGTGTGATTTGTTTACTCTTGAACATCGTCAAAAATTGAACATTTTCGCTACTTTGAGCTCAATTTCAAGGTACTTGTCGTTGTCAAACCAATCAAAATCATCTCTATTTCTGTAATATATCTTCCAATCTATCAAATGAGACCAAGAAAATGAGAATACATCAATAAATACCATACGAAAATAGACTGCAAAGTCGCTGTTTTAAACCAAAAACAGTCAGTTTTTTTTTCCTCATTATGCACTGTGTGGTGCAGGATTTTTTTTATACTGCGCACACTGACCGCACAGACCCATTCTATCACATCTAGGCCTAACAGCCTGTTTCTACTTGATTTGAGGGCGCTAGAATTTAGGCGTACTAATACGTCAATAACCCCAGGGCGTAAGCCATACTAGTACGTCAATAACCCTGAAAGGGTTAAACCCCTTTTACTGTCGAGATCCCTGCTCGCAGACTTGCTGTCAGTGTCAAAGAATTTAAAAAAAAAATTATTTATGAAATGATAGCGAATCTTTTCCCGATGGTAATGAAACCAGAAGTATGAAATTTGATGGAAAACTTATGGAATTACGCTCTACTGAAGTTAGCGGTCTCGGAGATATTGGAACCCTATTTTGGGCCATTTCCATTCTTCCAGTTGACTATATTCATAGCTATTTTGCTTGCACTCCTTTTGTTCTATCAATTGAGTACAAGATACCGCCCATTTACCTATTTCAACTGCCCAATAAAGTGATCAGAAATTGACAATTTGGCCAATTTCATACAAAATTCAAGAAAGGCCAATTTCAAAATAGGGTCCCAAATAAACAATGCAAACATTCCTAGCACTAAAATGTAACACTTTCTCTGTACATTAGTCAAGCCTCCAGGCACCTCGTATATTACGCTTGCTTTCCATTTTGAATTTTTATTCACACCAAAAATAGAAGATTTACTGTTATTGCATTATTGTAATAATGGTATGAATAATATCTGCATTTGTGATAGCATATTAGACCCACCAGTTGACATGTATTGGACGTGTGACGTGATTTGTTTACTCATGAACATCGTCAAAAATCGAACATTTCCGCTGCTTTGAGCTCACTTTCAAGCTACTTTTGGTCTATAAACCATTCAAAATCATCTCTATTCCTGTAATATATCTCCCATTCTATCAAATGAGACCAAAAACCAAAAACATGGTCTCAGTTTTTTTCTCATGCACTGTGTGCTGCAGGATTTTTTTATACTGCACACACTGACCACTCAGACCCATTCTCTCATATGTAGGCCTACCAGCTTTCTCCCGCAAGATTGGAAGCCGCTAGAATTTTGACAAAGTATTACGAGACCGACACTTGCTTCAAAGCCATAATATTACGGGACCAACAGTGAAAGGGTTAAATCACTCTTAATGTCAAAACATGCAATAAAAAAGTTTTCTTATATGATTTTTACTCTGGTTAAATAGATTTTAATATTGTTAAATTGACATTACATTCCCAGGTACAACCTCACATCTGGTGCTCTGGCAGTTAAGTTTTGGCTGCAGCTTCTTGTGTGTGTGCCAGAGTGGGTTCATGATAATGCAGTGCTCTTCTTACTGGACACCATCTGTCACCAAGCCTTTATTCACTCTCCTTGCTGGCAAGAAGTTTTGAGAGCATTCTCAGACGTCATGAAAGTAACTATTTTATTTCATGTTTTTGACTTTTCTTATCAAATGAAAGTATCATTGTATGACCCACAGTTTTGAACTGTAGTATCAGTACCCCTCTGGCAAGACATTGATGGCACAAGTGTTTCTTCTTTTTCGGGTCATCCTACCTCGGTGGTGACACACTGGTTAAAAATAATAATAATAATAATAATAATAGTAATAATAATAAAAAACTTAATAATGACCATAATACTGTATACAGTGGAACGTCAGTACTTGAACTTAATTCGTTCCAGAAGGCTGTTCAAGTGCTGATCTGTTCGAGTACTGAACAAATTTTTCCCAACCAATTTTCTTTTTTGTTGGCTGTTATCATTAATCTTCTTAGGCCTCATGGTGACTTATTTAAACAAATAATATAAAAAACACCAAAAAATGTGAAGAAACACAAAATAGTTTACAGCGAAGTTCTGGCAGATCGTGTTTGTTTGTTTGATTGCCGAGCAAACTGTCGACTACATAGCTATTTTTTTACTGAACAAAGTGTTCGAATACCGAATTGTTCGAGTACCGAGGTTCCACTGTATTCTCATGTAATGGTCAAGATTTTACAACTTAAATTTTTAAGTAAAAAAGTTGGGAGTTGACTTATTCTTTTTTTTTTTTTAACACATTGGCCGTCTCCCACCAAGGCAGGGTGACCCAAAAAGAAAGAAAAAACTTTCATCATCATTCAACACTTTCACCATCACTCATACATAATCACTGTCTTTGCAAAGGCGCCCATATACGACAGTTCAGTTCTTAACATATTCATGCATAAAATTTCTTGAGAAGTTGAAATTCTTACATATTGAGAAGCGGGAGATTATATTGATCGTGGATTTCACGTGAGGAAAGGATATGCTGTCTTATTAGATTAAACACTTCCTCGTCGTATAACCACCCTCAAAAATATTTTCCTTCAATCATGCAGAGAAATTTCCAGTGCAGTATGGTCAGCAGATTCACTTTAACCACTGTATTTTATGTTGTGCAACTCACTTTGCACTTGAAACCAATAGAGCCAGACTGAACTAAATGCTTTTCTGCTCTCTCACTGTCTTATCAAGGTGGTTTTTTCACCCCAGGGTTATGGTATTAAAAACAAAATTTAAATAGTGAGTTATTGAACATGAGTTACAGTTGCATTAATTATGAGAGTACTGTGTAGCAAATGTATGGAATAAGTGGTAAGGTGTTGAAAGCTGTATGAAGAGTTCTTATGAATTGAGTAAGTTACATTTTAGGATGTGTAGGAAAGCATGGCACTTAGTGATGTATGCAATAATATTACTACATTAAGAATCCTTCCTCCGTGAGCCATGCGTGTTGTAAGAGTTGACTAAAATGCCAGGAGTAAGGGACTAGTAACCCCTTCTCCTGTATAAAGTACTAAATGTAAAAAGAAAAAAACTTTTGTTTTTCTTTTTAGGTCACCCTGTCTTGGTGGGAGATGGCCAGTATGTTAAAATAAACATTGTCTCTACATCCACAGCAGGACTCGAATCTGTGAACTCTGTATCAGAGTCCACAGTATTTTACCACGGAGCCAGATATTTTTGCTCTGTGGTAAAGTACTGTGGACTCTGATACAGAGTTTGCAGGTTTGAATCCTGCTGTGGACGTAGAGACAATGTTTGTAAATAATTTTGCCTGTTTGTGAATTGTTAAGCATGTTAAAATAAGAACAGCATGACTTGTATAGAAACTAGTTATTCTAGACCTACTTTCAGAAATTAGTTTGCTATTTATTTGTTCATCACTCCATGTGACATTTTCAAAATGTTTTCAGTGATAGGACTACTAATTGAAAATATGTATTTCAGAACTCTGAATATCAGCATAGTGCTGGGGGAGGTGTGATAGGCTTGTTGTCTTGGCTAACTGCCGGGACTACAGCACCAAATTCCCTGCTTGTGCGTGCTTCTGCCCCACAGTTCCCATGGTTTACAGTTGCTGTCCTTACACTAGAGACACAGCAAGAGGTATCCTCAGGGCTCTGGAAGAACCTGCTACTGGAACTGTTTACCAACAAGTCAACCACTCTTGAACAAGCACTGAAGGTATGAAGTTAACTTTTGTAAAAGTATGGTACACAGTACCAACAAGATGAAGAATTAGACATGTGCAACATCTGGGTATCTTTGAAGATACCCAGATGTTGCATGTATCTAATTCTTCAAGTTAACTATTAACCCTTTCGGGGTGGGTCTTGTTGTCCTACGGCTTTGAAGACCAGATCGGTCCTGTTGTTCTACGTGATGAGCTCAGCTCTGCCAGAAAAGCTGTGAGTGGTAAATTTGGGCCTAAATATGATAAGATTGGGTTTGTGGTAAGTGTGCACCATATAAAAAAATCCTGCAGCACGCATTGTATAATTGGAAAAAAAAACGCTACCATGTTTTTGGTTTAAAACAGCGAGTTTGTGGTGTATTTTTGTATGGTTTTTATGGTTGTATTCTCAGTTTCCTAGTCTCATTTGATAGAATTGAAGATATATCACAGACATACAGATGATTTTTCGTTGGTTCCAGGACTGACAGTAGCTTGAAATTGAGCTCAAAGTATCGGAAATATTCGTTTTGCTGACTTTCCAGAATACACAAATTACATCACTCATCCAATACACATCAAACTGGTAGGTCTAATAGGTGTTCACAGATGCGCTGACATTATTTATACAATTATTACAATAATATAATATAATAATATAATGCAGAGAATTCGGAGTTTGGAAATTAGGAGGAGGTGCGGGATTACCAAAACGATTGTCCAGAGAGCTGAGGAGGGGTTGTTGAGGTGGTTTGGACATGTAGAGAGAATGGAACGAGACAGAGTGACTTCGAGGTGTATAAATCTGTAGTGGAGGGAAGGCGGGGTAGGGTCGGCCTAGGAAAGGTTGGAGGGAGGGGGTAAAGGAAGTTTTGTGTGCGAGGGGCTTGGATTTCCAGCAAGCATGTGTGAGCGTATTTGATAGGAGTGAATGGAGGCATATGGTTTTTAATACTTGACGTGCTGTTGGAGTGTGAGCAAAGTAACATTTATGAAGGGATTCAGGGAAACCGGCAGGCCGGACTTGAGTTCTGGAGATGGGAAGTACAGTGCCGGCACTCTGAAGGAGGGGTGTAAATGTTGCAGTTTTATAACTGTAGTGTAAAGCACCCTTCTGGCAAGACAGTGATGGAGTGAATGATGATGAAAGTTTTTCTTTTTCGGGCCACCCTGCCTTGGTGGGAATCGGCCGATGTGTTAATAAAATAAAAAAAAAATTACAATAATGCAGTAGTCTGCATAGTATATCTTCTATTTATGTGAATAAAAATTCAAAATGGAAAGCAAGCATAATACAGTGGTCCCTCGGTTTTCGTGCATCTCCAAACTCGAACATTTATGTAAGTGTATTTTCGTAAGTGCAGTTGCAAGTGTATTTTTGGGGGTCTGAAATAGACTAACCTACGTGACATTATTTCTTAAGGAAGTAAATTTGTTCGGTAATGGCACTTGAGCAGCATTCTGGAACGAATTTTCGGCGAAAACCGAGGGATCACTGTACAGTGGACCCCCGAGTTTTGAACTTAATCCGTTCCAGGAGCTAGTTCTAAAGTCGAAACGTTTGAAACTCGAAGCAATATTTCCCATAAGAAATAATGTAAATCCAATTAATCCATTCCAGAAACCCAAAAATATTTAAAAAAAAAAAAAAAACATTTTATAGAGATTAATTATAGTTTTACATACACACAACAAACATACATATGTAGTACAATTATTAATAAATAAAGAAACATTTAAATAAACATATAAAATAACATTTTTACTTACCTTTATTGAAGATTGTTGATGGCATCTGGAAGATAGGGAGGAGGAGTGAGGGAGGGCTTAGTGTTTGGAAGGGAAATCCCCCTCCATAAAGACTTCAGGTGACAAGTCCTTATCTAGGGTTACTTCCCTTCTTTTTCTTTTAATGCCACTAGGACCAGCTTGAGAGTCACTGGACCCCTGTCTCAAAAAATAACTGTTTCTGGCACCTCTTTAACCCTTTCAGGGTCCAAACCGTAGTTCTACGTCATGAGCTCAGCTCACTCAGATAAGCTTTGAGCAGCAAATTTGGGCCTAGATATGAGAGAATACATCTATATGGTAAGTGTGCACCACATAAAACAAATCCTGCAGCACACAGTGCATAATGAGAGAAAAAAAACTGAAACCGCAATTTTCGATAAAAAGAGCGACTTTGCAGTGTTTTTTCGTATACTTTGTGTACATAGTTGTATTTGCGATTTCTTGGTCTCATTTGATAGATTGGAAGATATATTACAGATATAGAGATGATTTTGATCGGTTTAGTACTGCAAATGGCTTGAAACTGAGCTCAAAATAGCGGAAATGTTAAATTTTTGCCTATGTTCAAGAGTAAACAAATTACCTCACACGTCTAATACGCGCCAGCTGGTGGGTCTAATATGCGTTCACAAATGTGGTGATATTATTTGTACAATTATTACAATATTGCATAACAGTAAATCTTCCATTTTTGTGGTTTGAATAAAAATTCATTATGTGAATAAAAAATCAAAATGAAATTCATTTGTAAAGACTGAAAACGTAACTAATGAACAGAGGAAATGTTAGTTTAGTGCCAGGAATGCCTGCATTGTTTATTATGTACCCTATTTTGAAATTGGAATATTTTAAACTTTGAGTTAAATTGGCTAAATTACCAATTTCCAACCACTTTATTTTGTGGTTGAAACAGTTGACTGGGTGATTATTTGTGCTCAATCGATAGAATAGAAGTAATAATAGTGAAATAGCTTAAGAATTTGGTTGACTGGAATAATGTAATTGGCCTAAAATGGGAGTCAAAGTCGGCAAAATCGCCGATGCGTAAATATCGCTGACACATCAAAATTCGCGATAGCATATTTTCGTCAATTTTCAATCAAATTTTGTACTTTTTATTTTATTACCTTTGAAAAAGATTCTCTACCATTTCATAAGAAAAAAATAAGAATTTTTCTTTTTTTAAATTCTTGGACACTGGCACAAACCTTCCAAAAATGGCCTTGAACCCTGAAAGAGTTAAGATGTCCCTAAAATGGGAAATTTTTTTGTCACTGAACATGTTGCAAAGATGGGTTGTTTCGGCTTGCTCAGGGTTGAAGAGAGAAGTGTAGAAGAGAGAGAGAGATTTTGGGAAATGTTGAGTGAGTGTGTGGGGAGTTTTGAACCAAGTGAGAGAGTAATTGTGGTTGGGGATCTTAATGCTAAAGTGGGTAAAAATGTTGTGGATGGAGTAGTAGGTAAATTTGGGGTGCCAGGGGTAAATGTAAATGGGGAGCCATTAATTGAGCTATGTGTAGAAAGAGGTTTGGTAATAAGTAATACATATTTTATGAAAAAGAGGATAAATAAATATACAAGGTATGATATAGCACGTAAGGAAAGTAGTTTGTTGGATTATGTATTGGTGGATAAAAGGTTGATGAGTAGGCTTCAGGATGTACATGTTTATAGAGGGGCAACGGATATATCAGATCATTATTTGGTTGTAGCTACAGTTAGAGTAAAAGGTAGATGGGACAAAAGGAAAATGGCAACAGCAAGTAAGAGAGAGGTAAAAATGTATAAACTAAGGGAGGAGGAAGTTAGGGTGAGATATAAGCAACTATTGGCAGAAAGGTGGGCTAGTGCAAGTAGGAGTAGTGGGGGGGTTGAAGAAAGTTGGGATAGTTTTAAAAATGCAGTATTAGAATGTGGGGCAGAAGTTTGTGGTTATAGGAGGGTGGGTGCAGGAGGAAAGAGGAGTGAGTGGTGGAATGAAGAAGTAAAGGGTGTGATAAAAGAGAAAAAGGTAGCTTATGAGAGGTTTTTACAAAACAGAAGTGTTAGTAGAAGAGCAGAGTATATGGAGAGTAAAAGAAAGGTGAAGAGAGTGGTGAGAGAGTGCAAAGAAGAGCGGATGAAAGAACGGAGAGGCTCTGTCAAGAAATTTTGCTGAAAACAAGAAAAAATTTTGGAGTGAGATAAACAAGGTAAGAAAGCCTAGGG
>WNWK01014697.1:30757-50388 GCA_009830355.1 Cherax destructor | reverse complement strand
AAGTGGACCCCGAGTTTGTAAAACTTCCCTCCTGAAGTCTGCTCAAGTGCCATTACCGAACGAATTTACTCCCTTAAGGAAAAATGTCACGTAGGTTAGTCTATTTCAGACCCCCAAAAATATACTTCCACAAGCACTTACAATATTATACTTACATAATTGTACGATTTCCGGGGTTTACGAAACTCGGGGGTCCACTGTATATAAAACTTTACACTCTAATATAAACCCTCCGCTCAAAATTCTCCTCACCAACTTTAATAGGACCCATGAACACAACACAAGACACAGATCACTTTTTGATATACCCGTGTTCATATCAACCTATGTAAAATTCTATGCACATAAAGGCCCCAGAATCTGGAATTCATTACCAGTAAATATTAAGATTACCTTGTCTGAAAATCAATTTAAGACTTCTCAAAAACCACCTACTCACCCTAAACTAAATACTCATACTGTAAACTACTTTCAAAAATGCTCAATATTATTTTCCTATAAGATAATTTCAACTTTTACTAATATGTTACTACATATTATGTTACCCCCTACTCACCCAAAACTAAATACTCATACTATAAATTACTTTCAAAAATGCTCAATGTTATTTTCCTTAAGATAATTTCAATTTTATATTACCATCCTCCTAAACACTTTTTACAATTTAATATCATCATATTGTAATTTTTAACAGTATAATATCATCATATTGTAATTTGAAATCAAATATTTAACTAGAATAAACTCAATAAATTTCTCTAATAGCCAAGGTCGGGTCACCATCTGGAAAAGACCCGGGCCGGGAGAGTACCGGCGAATCAAGAACAACAAAATCTCTAATATTATGTACATAGTCTATAAGTCATTAGATTAAGCTGCCCCTAATGCCATGGCATGTCAGTGGCTCTCCTTGCACTTCAGTTTATGATTGTAACTACCAATATCTATGTAAAATTGCAATGAAATAAAATTTACTTTACTTTACATTTACCCCTGGCACCCCAAATTTACCTACTATTCCCTCCACAACATTTTTACCCACTTTAGCATTAAGATCCCCAACCACAATTACTCTCTCACTTGGTTCAAAACTCCCCACACACTCACTCAACATTTCCCAAAATCTCTCTCTCTCCTCTACACTTCTCTCTTCTCCAGGTGCATAAACACTTACTATAACCCACTTTTCACATCCAACCTTTATTTTACTCCACATAATTCTTGAATTTATACATTTATATTCCCTCTTTACCTGCCATAACTGATTATTCAATATTATTGCCACTCCTTCTTTAGCTCTAACTCTATTTGAAACCCCTGACCTAATCCCATTTATTTCTCCCCACTGAAACTCTCCTACCCCCTTCAGCTTTGTCTCACTTAAAGCCAGGACATCCAGCTTCATTTCATTCATAACATCTACAATCATCTCTTTCTTATCATTCGCACAACATCCACGCACATTCAAACATCCCACTTTGACGGTATTCTTCTTTTTCTTTTTAGTAAATCTAGACAGGAAAAGGGGTTACTAGCCCATTGTTCCCGGTATTTTAGTTGACTTTTACAACACGCATGGCTTACGGAGGAAAGATTCTTATTCCACTTTCCCATGGATATAAAAGGAAAAGCAATAAGAACAAGAACTATTAAGATAAAATCAAAGAAAACTCAGTAAAGTTTTATTTCATTGCAGATTGCAGATTACATAGGTATCGGTAGTTACAATGTAAATTGAGTGCAAGGAGAGCCACTGACATGCCATGGCATTAGGGGCAGCTTATTCTATTCCTTAAAGACTATGTACTTAATATTAGAGAAATTTATTGAGTTTATTCTAGTTAAAAATTATTTTCAAAATTACTGAAATTTTACTGTTTAAATTATTAAATAATAATAATAATAATAATAATAATAATAATAATAATAAAAATAATAATATTTTTATTTGGACATGATACAAAGAATTACATTTGGTTATTGAGATTACATGAGGTGTACATGCCAAAAGCCCCTAGTATGCAGGGCATTTTGGGCAGACTTAAAATTAACTTAAAACTAAATTGTAAGAATTTTTGTAGATAGTATACAATGAGTAAAGGTGAGTATTTAAGCTATGAAATTTGAACATAGTTTTGTACTTTTGTCTTCATTATAAAATTAATTAAATCAGATTAAACAAATTAAAGCAATAATAATAATAAAATAATAAAAAGTTATAATTGATAATTTATAAAATAAGTAAAGTTGCATATCTAAGTTTTAAAGTTTGAATATAAGTTGAACATATCAATTAATTGTAGCAATTTATTGCAGCAATGCAACTAATTGAGTGAGATAACAATTTAAAACAATTAATTGCATTGCAGTTAGTTTACGTGGTCATTATAATGTAAATGTTGTGGGAATAATTAGCTAAGTAAGTATTATTCATAACAGGTTTTACATTCATTCATTCGTTCATTCATACATTACATTGACTTTAATAGTCAGGTTTTACGTTAAGTGATTATTCTACTTTGCTGGGAATGGTTGATATGGAGCAATTAGCTTTGGGTGAGAAGGTGGTTTTTTAGCATCATTTTGAATTGGGGTACAGGTAGGGTTTCTTTGGCAATGACAGGTAATGAATTCCAAATTTTTGTGCCTTTATGTGCATTGAGTTTTACATAGTGTTAGGTGGACACGGGAACATCGAGGAGTGATCTGTGTCTAGTGTTATGGTCATGTGTCCTGTTAAAATTAGTAAGGAGAGTTTGAGTGGTGGGTTAATATCTGCATAGAGTGTTCTATGTATGTAATAGGCACAGTAAAAGTATGGATGTCTTGTATGGTGAGTAAGTTTAGGTTTTTGAATATTGGTGGAGTATGTTGCCTGGAGTGAGAATTTGTTATCATTCTAACTGCTGCCTTTTGTTGTGTTATTAGTGGTCTGAGATGAGTTATTGATGTAGAGCCCCATGCGCAGATTCCATAGGTGAGGTAGGGGTAAATGAGTGAGTGATATAGGGTAAGGAGAGCTGGTTGTGGAACATAGTACCATATCTTGGATAGTATTCCCACTGTCTTTGAGACTTTCTTGGAGATTTGTTGTATATGTGTCTGAAATTTGAGGCCACTGTCAAGATGTATTCCTAAGAATTTTCCCTCTGTGAGTTTTGCAATAGGGGACCCGTTTATCATTATGTTAAGTGGTGCGTTTGTAGCTCTGTTCCCAAACTGGATAAAATAGGTTTTAGATTGATATTAGATTGTTCAAAATTACAATATGATGAAATTTTACTGTTTAAATTATTATATAATGATATTAGATTGTTACAGGTGTTAAGATTCTTGAATGATAATATGGAATTGAGATTATCTTAAGGAAAATAACATTGAGCATTTTTGACATTACTTATAATATGAATAGGGGGTAACATAATAGTAACATATTATTAAGAATTGAGATTATCGTATAGGAATGTAATAATGAGCATTTTTCAAAGTAGTTTATAGTATGATTATTTAGTTTTGGGTGAGTAGGTGGTTTTTGAGTTGAGTCTTAAATTGATTTTCAGACAAAATTATCTTAATATTTACTGGTAATGAATTCCAGATTCTGGGGCCCTTTATGTGCATAGAAGTTTTACATAGGTTGATATGAACAAGGGGTATATCAAAAAGTGATCTGTGTCTTGTGTTGTGGTCATGGGTCCTATTAAAGTTGGTGAGGAGAATTTTCAGCAGAGGGTTTATATTAGTGTAAAGTTTTATATATGTAGTAGGCACAAGAGTAAGTATGAATGTTCTTTACGGTGAGTAGTTTGAGACTTTTGAATATTGGTGGAGTATGCTGTCTAGAGTGGGAATTTGTTATCATTCTGACTGCGGCCTTTTGTTGTGTTATGAGTGGTCTAAGGTGATTTAACGTTGTTGATCCCCATGCACAGATTCCATAGGTGAGATACGGGTAGATAAGTGAATGATATAGTGCAAGGAGAGCTGATTGTGGTACATAATAGCGTATCTTTGATAATATGCCGTGTACATGTATGTGTAGCGTGACCTAAGTGTAAGTAGAAGTAGCAAGACGTACCTGAAATCTTGCATGTTTATGAGACAGAAAAAAGACACCAGCAATCCTACCATCATGTAAAACAAATACAGGCTTTTGTTTTACACTCACTTGGCAGGACAGTAGTACCTCCCTGGGTGGTTGCTGAGTACCAACCTACTACTATTTACTAATATTTACTAATACTTTTAGTAATATGTAAATCTTTTGTGTATGTAGAAATATAATTAATTTCATTAAAATATATTATTTTTTAATATTTTTGGGTTTCTGGAAACGATTAATTGTATTTCCATTATGTCTTATGGGAAATATTAAATCGCCTTTCGAACATTTTGTGTTAAGAACAAGCTCCTGGAACGGATTATGTTCGAATAGAGAGGGTCCACTGTACAGTGGTCCCTCGGTTTTTGCCGAAAATTCGTTACAGAATGCTGCTCAAGTGCCATTACCGAACGAATTTACTTCCTTAAAAAATAATGTCACGTAGGTTAGTCTATTTCAGACCCCCAAAAATACACTTGCAACAGCACTTACGAAAATACACTTACATAAATGTTCGAGTTTGAAGATGCACGAAAACCGAGGGACCACTATACAGTGATCCCCCGAGTTTCGTACACCCCGGAAATCGTACAATTATGCAAGTATAATATTGTAAGTGCTTGTGGAAGTGTATTTTTGGGGGTCTGAAGTAGAGTAACCTACGTGACATTTTTCCTTAAGGGAGTAAATTCGTTCGGTAATGGCACTTGAGCAGGCTTCTGGAGTGAAGTTTTTATGAAACTCGGGGGACCACTGTATTTCTTATGGGGAAAATGGATTCGCAAATCGTCAATTTTGCTATTAGTCACACTCTCTGGAACGGATTAATTATGAAAAATGAAGGTCCACTGTATCCTAATGATGCATTTCTCGTAGCATATCACCGTTAAGTGACGCATGACTGTATTACAGACTTTGGTCTCTGAAACAAAACTGATCTGAATCTGATTTTTTTTATGTTCACTTAAAACTGTATTATTATTTTTAGTTTTGTGGGATATGTATGGAAGACCTCAAACTTGTAGGGACATCTGTACTTAAAATAAAATTCACATCAGAAAAGCCTATGTGAAACAGTTGATAACTAACACACAACTTGGAGAGAAAATATTTTGGACTTCATAAAAGACCAGGAAGACCTGAGACATCATCTAATGGTTCCTCTCCAACTTGAGGCTAGTTAAGAGGTACAGTGGTACCTCGACATACGAGCAGCTCCCAACTCGAACAATTATGTAAGTGCTTTTGTAAGTGTATTTTTGGAGGTCTGAAATGGAATAATCTAATTTTCATTATTCCTTATGGGAACAAATTCGTTCGGTATCGGCACTCGAACAGCCTTCTGGAGAAAATTAAACTCGTAACTCGAGGTACCACTGTATTATGGTAGCAGTAAACTAAGTCATCAACGTACGTGATTTTTTCCCATCTCTTGGAGTTGAAGTAGAAGACCCAGAGGTCCTTGAAGTGATAGAACTGTGATTGTGTGAGCGAGGTGAACTCTCCTCCGAAGACCCACAGCTGACCACCGCTCTACAAATAAATAACAACATAATTAGAGCAATTATACCTTTTTTTAAACCATATAGGCTGTTTTTCAAATATAAAATGTAAACTGCAAGAGATCAGTTGATAGATCTATTAACCCTTTGAGGGTCCGTCCTATAGTTCTATGACTTTGAAGCCAGAGTCTAAGCCATTGTTCTATGCCATGAGCTCACCTCACTCAGATAAGCTGTGAGCAGTAAATTTGGGCCTAGGTATGAGAGAATACATCTATGTGGTAAGTGTGCACCACATAAAACAAATTCTGCAGCACGCAGTGCATAATGAGAGAAAAAAACTGCGACAGTAATTTTGGATTAAAACAGCGACTTTGCTGTATTTTTCATATGTTTTTTACAGTTGTATTCGCGATTTCTTGGTCTCATTTGATAGAATGGAAGATATGTTACAGAAATAGAGATGATTCTGATTGGTTTTAGCACTGTAAGTACCTTGAAACTGAGCTCAAAGTAGCAGAAATGTTCAATTTTTGCCGAAGTTCACGAGTAAACAAATGACGCCACACGTCTAATACCAATCAGCTGGTGGGTCTAATATATGTTCACGAATGTGCTGATATTATTTATACAATTATTACAATATTGCATAACAGTAAATCTTCTATTTTTTGCTGTGAATAAAAATTCATTAAGTGAATAAAAAATCAAAATGTAATTCATTTGTAAAACCTGGAAGCATAACTAATAAACAGAGGAAATGTTATTTTAGTGCCAGCAATGCCTACATTGTTTATTCTGGATTCTACTTTGAAATTGGAATATTTTGAACTTTGTGTTAAAATGGCCAAATTACCAATTTTTTATCACTTTATTGGGTAGTTGAAACAGTTGATTGGGCAATTTCTTGTGCTCAATCGATAAAATTGAAGTAATACTAGTGAAATAGCTAAGAATGTGGTCGACTGGAATAATGCAATTGGCCTAAAATGGAAGTCAAAGCTGGCAAAATCGCCAATGCATAAATATCGCCGACGAAGCAAAATTTGCGAGAGCATAATTTTGTCAATTTTCCATCAAATTTCGTACTTTTTGTTTTATTACCTTCAGAAAAAGATTCTCTACCATTTCATATGAAAAAATAACAAAATTTTTATTTTGAAAATTCTTGGACCTTGGCTGTCACTGAGATTTGGCCTCTGGACCCTCAAAGGGTTAATCCTTTCAGTGGCCATCATGTAGAACTACTACATTAACCCTTTGACTGTCGCAACCCCAAATCCTGGTGTCACAAAATTTTCGAAAAAAAAAAAAAATTATGAAATGATAATCTTTTCCCGATGGTAATGACACCAAAAGTACAAAATTTGATGGAAAACTTATGGAATTACGCTCTCGCGAAGTTACTGATCTCTGCGATATATACGCATCGGCGATTTTGCCGACTTTGAGCCCTATTTTCGGCCAATTCCATTGTTCCAGTCGACCAAACTCATAGCTATTTCTTTAGAACTCCTTTTTTTCTATCGAATGAGTACAAGAAACCGCCAAAAAACTGATTGCAACTACCCAATAAAGTGGTCAGAAATTGGAAATTTGAACAATTTCATGCAAAATAAAAACGATGTCAATTTCAAAATAGGGTCCAGAATAAACAATGCAGACATTCCTGGCACTAAAATAAGATTTTCTCTGTTCATTAGTCACGTCTTTAGGCCCCTCTTATATTACTCTTCCTTTCTATTTTGATTTTTTATTCACACAAAAAATAAAAGATATACTGTTATGCAGACTACTGCATTATTGTAAAAATGGTATAAATAATATTAGTGAACTTGTGAAAGAATATTAGACTCACCAGATGATGTGTATTGGACGGGTGGCGTGATGTGATTTGTTTACTCTTGAACATTGGCAAAAATCAAACATTTCTGCTACTTTGAGCTCAATTTCAAGGTCGTTTTCATCATGAAACTAATCAAAATCATCTCTATTTCTGTTATATGTTTTCCATTCTATCATATGAGACCACGAAACAGAGAATACAACCATAATTACTATACGAAAATACACCTCGAAGTCGACATTTTAATCCAAAAACACGTTCAGTTTTTTTTTCTCATTATGCACTGCGTGCTGCAGGATTTTTTTTATACAGCGCACACTGACCAAACAGATCCATTCTCTCACATGTGGGCCTACCAGCTTTCTCCCACTTGATTTGAAGCCGCTAGAATTTTTGAGTATGTATATGTACATACGTCAAAAACAGTGGCTCGTAAGACGTATATATACGACCGAAACAGTCAAAGGGTTAAGGGTGTGATGCTCAAAGGGTCTATAAGAACCCTTTAACCCTTTAACTGTCCAAACATAGATATACGTTTGTAGGCGTACTGCTCCGAATGTAGATCTAGGTTTTATTTTTCATTCCTTCAAATTTAGTGCGATATGCCTGACTCGCCTAGACATGAGAGAATGGGTCTGCGCCCTCACTGTGCGCAGTATTAAAAAAATCCTGGACCACTTAGTACCGTGTGGGAGCACCAGTTCAATTGAGTGCCAGCTAGAGCAAATACTGTGGCAAACACCAGGGATTCACTGATGTCATGTCGCATTAACACTCCCCTTATAAGTGGAAAGTAAAAATAGGTTAGATAAATACATGAGTGGCTGTGGGTGGGTGAGAGTTGGACCTGACTAGCTTGTGCTACTAGGTCTGATGCCATGCTCCTTCCTTCAGAGGATGTGACCTGACTAGGTGGGTCATTGGTCTAAGCCAGGGGGTGACATGGACCTGCCTTGCATGGGCCAGTAGGCCTTCTGCAGTGTTCCTTCTTTTTTATGTTCTTATGTATTCGGCAGGCTGGCTGGCTTTGGCTGTCTCTGGCTGTCTACATCTGTCTATATCTCTGTCTATATCTCTGTTTATATCTCTGTCTATCTCTGTCTATATCTGTATATCTCTGTCTATATCTGTATATCTCTGTCTATATCTGTATATCTCTGTCTATATCTCTGTCTATATCTATCTATATCTCTGTCTATATCTATCTATATCTCTGTCTATATCTATCTATATCTATGTCTATATCTATCTGTCCTATATCTCTGTATCTGTCTATACAGTGGACCCCCGGTGTTCATTATGCTCCAAACTCGAACAATTATGTAAGTGTATTTTTGTAAGTGCTTTTGTAAATGTATTTTTGGGGTCTAAAAGGACTAGTCTAATTTACATTATTCTTTATGGGAATAAATTCGTTTGATAATGGCACTTGAACAGCATTCTGGAACGAATAAATTACGAAAACCGGGGGTCCACTGTATCACTGTCTATTTATATGTATCTGTAATATCTCTCTCTCTCTCTCTCTCTGTCTCTCTCTCACATGTACACATAAGTACAGTTATTATACATAGTGTAAAATACCTAGGATAACCCAAAAATTCCAGGCAAAGTGGTATACAATGCTTGTAGATATAAGACATAATAAGCATGACTGGCAAGTAATACGCATTGTCATGTCACTTCTGCATCATGTATAATACCTGTTGGCTTACGAGCCGCACTCTGAGACTGAGACAAGCAGACAGAAAGACACACACACAGGCAGACAGAAAGACAGATAAGCAGAGCTAGACAGACAGATAGACACAGACAGACAGACAGACACAGACAGACAGATAGACAGACACAGACAGATAGACAGACAGACAGACACAGACAGATAGACAGACAGACACAGACAGATAGACAGACAGACAGACACAGACAGATAGACAGACAGACACAGACAGAAAGACAGTGGAAACAAAGAGAGAGTTCCCTGCTCACATTCATCAATGTCATTGGGCTGTCAGTGTTATTTGACACTTGTCATAACACCATTCTTCAAGGAGTTTCATATACTCCAGGCACACATAGGCAGGCAGACAGAAAGACAGATAAGCAGAGCTAGACAGATAGACAGACAGATAGATAGATAGACAGATAGATAGACAGATAGACAGACAGATAGATAGACAGATACAGACAGTGAAAACAAAGTGAGGGTTTCCTGCACACATTCATTCATCAATGTCACTGCGGCACCGGCACCGGCACCCAAGCTCTGTAATTTTTTCTCCAGCCAGAGCCCATCAACGCTTCTATGATGGCCTAATTGCAAGTACTACTGCACTAACGCATGTAGAACCCAGAATGACTCAAGAATATCAACAGTAAGACCATTAATTCTAAAAATTGTCGATCCAAGTGGAGATTGCCATTCAAACCCAAAACACAGCCCGCTGCCAGACGAACACCTACCCCAAGCTCAGAGCAACTGTAGCTTCTCCGTCTTAGCTACAACAACCCCTGTACTACTATGAGACCTAATAACAGAAGAAGCAACAAAAAGAACAGCAAGAAATCACCAAGAACTCGATTATTTCCCATGACTACACAGCAAGACGCCGATGCCTCATCCACCCCCCCCTACCACCACCCCAGGTGACATGTCAACAACAAAAATGGCTGACTCTCCCTCAACCAGCATCCAAGACGACGGGACAGCAACAACACTAATCTGGACTGAATCTTCCCCAAACCACACTGGCTTCAGAGGATTTGATTCATCTGAAACGATCTCAAGTATGACAAATGATCCTGTCACTCTTAAGTCATACATCACCACCCTAACTGAGGAAAACATGAATCTTCGTACAACACTATCTAAACATGAAACCAAGTTAGCCCACCTTAAAAGCAAGATCCTTAGCTTTGAACAGAAGTTTACATCAGCTGGAATGGCTGATTTTGGAAAGACCCTCCAATCAGTCATAGCCAGCCATACAGAGCAAATAACATCCCTAAACACGAAGGTTGAAGATGCGGTCAAGGACTGGAAGACAAACATGGATACTCAGCTGACTGAATATTTTACTAACCAAGAAGATAAAACTGAGCAAGATAAGTTATCTAACGCGGTAATAATTAGTAGTTCACTCTTTCCAAGTGGCATAAACCATACCAACTGCAAAGATACTACTCTTCAGACCATAAAAGACCACTTAAATGTAATAGTACCAGCATCAGAGATAACAGAATCACGATTACTTGGTAACCAAGGTAGTAAACAAAGTGTTATGCTTAGATTTCACACGAAAGATGGGAAAAACGATCTAATAGGTTCATCAATTAGAGCAAAAAAAGATGTTTATGTTAATGAGTGTCTCACAAGAAAACGTCAGAACCTCCTATACAGAGTAAGAAAACTTAAACGTGAGAATAATGACAAAATCCACCAGTGCTTCACACGGGATGGGAAAATCCTAGTAAGGAAAACATATGTAGGCCGTGTTTACTATATCACGAATGAAAATGAACTGTCCAACTTCCTTCAAGATGCTAATCTTACAGAGACTGACCAACCTCAGAGACCAAATCCTTAGCGTTAGTGCATGTACAAAATTGTTCTAGTAACTGCTACCTCACTAGCTCAAATTTCCCATAAAATTGTTTGTGTGACTTTTTTGTATTTTCCTGTATTAAAATCAACTAAATTCCTGATTGTGTATGTAACTTTTATATATATCTTTTTTCTTTATTTGTAACCATTTGCTATATATTTTTAATACATATTTACCATTATCATTTCCCAACCCTAACTATTTACAGTATTAGTAAATCATCAACATTGTACAAATATCCTATATCTCAGTGAAAAAAAATTCATATTTTATTATATATACTAAAATCTCAACCAGTGCAATATTAAATTCAAACAATTGTCCAAATCAAGTTAATACTAGTCTTAGTAACTATTCACACCATTCCATTAGCCAGTTCAATTAGTAAATCATCAACATCCTATATCTCTGTGAAAAATTGTTCAAACTTGTAATAATCCAATAGTTTGTATATGTAACTTTTTCTAGTATATCTTTTTCTATAATTGCATTTATTGCTATTATTTATTTTAATACATATTTAACACTACCATTTTCCAACCTTTACTATTTACAGTACTAGTGATCACTATATCTCTGTAAACAATTGTTCAAAATTGTAATAATCCAATAGTTAGTAAGAATTTAATCTAGAATCATATTATTCAGTTTAGCATTATCCATTGTTCTCAGGTCTAGTTATAGAATCACACCAAATCTTATGATTACAGGCATTGATCCTGACATCAACCTATTATTAAATGACTTACATGATTCCAACAGCAACTGCAACTATTACACAGCAGATCAAGCAAAGACATTACTCAGAGCCAACAATAACATAACTATCTTCAATTACAATGTTAGATCTTTGAGCAAACATTATGATGACCTCACAGCACTACTCCAATCCCTCCAGACCAATATGTCAATCATCACACTCACTGAGACCTGGCTAAAGCCTGATACTACAGATGTCTATGCCATCCCAGGTTACACAGCCATTCACAACTGTAGGACAGATCAGCGATGGGGTGGAATAGCTATTTATTACTCAGATCAACTTGAATGTATCAATAACTCTTGCATAAGGGATGAGCATGGAGAATATATTATAGCTAAATTTAAATCAAAATACCTGCAAAAACTCCTCACAGTGATAAACATCTACAGATTACCACAGTCAAACATTCACCACTTTAGTGAAAACTAGGAAACCTGATAACTGATGCACACATGAACAAAGACCATTTGCTGCTCACAGGAGATTTCAACATAAATCGCCTACATGACTAGGACCCACAAGTAACAGAATTCACAAACACTATGAGCAACTGCTTGTTACTGCCAACAATATCAAAACCTACAAGAATCTACGAGACTAGTACCTCATTACTAGAACACATCTGGACTAACACTATATCCCCTCTAAAATCAGGCATAATCACAGACAACACCACAGACCACTACCCGACCTTTCTCATAATTGCCCTAAGATATCACAAAAGTTACCTTCAGACTACATAACGAGTCAGCTGTTAATAACTTTATAACAGCTATGATTAACATTGACAAGGATAATGAGTTAGAAACATATTCAGATACTAATGAATGCATCAAGAATTTCCTTAATAAAACCCACCACCTCTATACATAATGAGACAGCTATAAATAACTTCATAACAGCTAGGACAAACACGGACTGGCAAACAGAAATAGACAACTTCACAGATACTGACTTATGTATTAATAATTTTCTTAAAAAGACCCAATACCTCTATAATAAGTATTGCCCTAAAAAAACTGACTGACTTGACTGACTGACTGACTTGACTGACTGTCTGACTTGACTGACTGACTTGACTTGACTGACTTGACTTGACTGACTTGACTGACTGACTTGACTGACTTACTGAATGACTTGACTGACTGACTTGACTGAATGACTTGACTGACTGACTTGACTGAATGACTTGACTGACTTACTGAATGTCTTGACTGACTTACTGAATGACTTGACTGACTTACTGAATGACTTGACTGACTTACTGAATGACTTGACTTACTTACTGAATGACTTAAAGTTAGACACTCAGTACAACCATCGACTTCAGTTCCAGAACCTCTACCATCCACCTCAGCCCAGTAGGGCCACATCATAACTCTCCAATCTCTTCACAATCATCCACAAACACCAGCACCCACAATTTAAGGTAAATACTATTATTTATGTTACATTGTTAGTCTTAAGCAGTAAAAACAACATAATACATCACGATAATGAACTACAATTACATATTCACTTTTATTTTTGTAAGATCTGTTGGTCTAAAAAAAACTTGTTTGGCTTTTTGGGGACTCCCAGGAACGTAACCCTATTTTACCCATAAGTTCTTTTAATTATCTAACACGAAATTATCTAACACGACGTTTTCAGGAACGTAACTACAGTGCTAAATGACGGTCTACTGTAGAACAAATGGAATTCTAGCGAAATAGGTATAATTTTAGTAGACTGAAACATTGAAATCTGCCGAAAATAGAGCTCAAAGTGGGCGAAATCGCTGATGCGTAAATTTCATTGATACCGCTAACTTCGCGAAAGCATAATTCCGTTAGTTTTCAATCAAATTTCATAATTTTGGTGTCGTTGTGATCGGAAAAAGTTTCTCTATCATTTCATAAGAAAAAAATAATTTATTTTTTTTTTTCCGAAAAATTTGGGACCCTGAGAAAGAGTTTCGGAGAGGGCCTGTGGACCTCCAAAGTGTTAAAAAAAAAAAAAAAAAAAATCAAAATATTCAGAGCAGTACGCGAGTAAACGTAGATCTACGTGTACAATGAGTGTGACTGTCACAACCCTTTAACACAACACTGTGTGACTGTCAACACTTTAACACAGCACTATGTGACTGTCACAACCCTTTAACACAACACTGTGTGACTGTCACAACACTTTAACACAGCACTGTGTGACCATCACAACACTTTAACACAACAAAATAAAAAAGTCAATTGATACTTCACTGGATATTTCCAAAATGTCAAGTTATAACAGAGGTTTCTATAGGAAAATGCAATGCACTCAACATATTATTTGTAAAGCAAAACATTGCTCCTATCCCTACCTAGGTTCTTAACCCTCTCAGGGTTCAGAGGCCAAATTTCTGAGGGTGCACCAAATTTCTGAGGGTGACGAAATTATGCTCTCGCAAATTTTATAGTGTCAGCGATATTTACGCATCGGCGATTTTGCTGACTTTGACTCCTATTTTAGGCCAATTACATTATTCCAGTCGACCAAATTCTTAGCTATTTCACTAGTATTACTTCTATTCTATCGATTGAGCACAAGAAATCGCCCACTCAACTGTTTCAACTACAAAATAAAGTGATTGGAAATTGGTAATTTAGCCAATTTAACTCAAAGTTCAAAATATTCCAATTTCAAAATAGGGTGCAGAATAAACAATGCAGGCATTCCTGGCACTAAACTAACATTTCCTCTGTTCATTAGTTACGTTTTGTCTTTACAAATGAATTCCATTTTTATTTTTTATTCACATAATGAATTTTTATTCAAACCAAAAAAAATGGAAGATTTACTGTTATGCATTATTGTAATAATTGTACAAATAATATCACCACATTTGTGAACGTATATTAACCCTTTCACTGTTTCGGACGTATATATACGTCTTACGAGCCAATGTTTCGGACGTATTTATACGCCTAAATTCTAGCGGCCTCAAATCAAGCAGGAGAAAGCTGGTAGGCCCACATGTGAGAGAATGGGTCTGTGTGGTCAGTGTGCGCAGTATAAAAAAAATCCTGCAGCAAGCAGTACATAATGAGAAAAAAAAAACTCTGACCGTGTTTTTGGATTAAAACGCCGACTTTGAGGTGTATTTTCGTATAGTATTTATGGTTGTATTCTCTTTTTCATGGTCTCATTTGATAGAATGGAAAACATATTACAGGAATAGAGATGATTTTGATTAGTTTTATGATGTAAACGATCTTGAAATTGAGCTCAAAGTAGCGGAAATGTTCATTTTTTGCCAATGTTAAAAAGTAAACAAATCACACCACGCGTATAATACACATCAACTGGTGAGTCTAATATTCTTTCACAAGTGCACAGATATTATTTATACAATTTTTACAATAATGCAATAGTCTGCATAACAATAAATCTTCGATTTTTTGTGTGAATAAAAAATCAAAATAGAAAGCAAGAGTAATGTAAGAGGGGACTAAAGACGTGACTAATGAACAGATAACATCTTATTTTAGTGCTAGGGATGTCTGCATTGTTTATTCTGGACCCTATTTTGAAATTGACATCTTTTTTATTTTGCATGAAATTGGCGAAATTGCCATTTTCTGACCACTTTATTGGGTAGTTGAAATCGGTAAATTGGTGATTTCTTGTACTCAATCGATAGAACAAATGGAGTTCTAAAGAAATAGCTATGAGTTTGGTCGACTGTCTCAATGGAATTGGCCGAAAATAGGGCTCAAAGTCGGCGAAATCGCTGATGCGTATATATCACTGACATCGCTAACTTTGCGAGAGCATAATTCCGTAAGTTTTCAATCAAATTTCATGCTTTTGGTGTCATTACCATCGGAAAAAGATTCTCTATCATTTCATAAGAAAAAATAATTTTTTTTTTCCAAAATTTTCCGACATGAATGACAGTTTCAGAATGGGGCCTCCGACAGTCAAAGGGTTAAACCCACCAGCTGGCGTGTATTAGACGTGTGAGGTCATTTGTTTACTCCTGAACATCAGCAAAAATTTAACATTTCCACTACTTTGAGCTCAGTTTCAAGCCATTTCCAGTACTAAAACAAATCAAAATCATCTCTATATCTGCAATATATCTTCCATTCTATCAAATGGGACCAAGAAATCACAAATACAACTATAAAAAGTATACGAAAGAACACTGCAAAGTCGCTGTTTTAATAGAAAATTACGGTTTCAGTTTTTTTTCTCTCATTATGCACTGTGTGCTGCAGGATTTGTTTTATGTGGTGCACACTTACCACATAGATGTATTCTCTCATATCTAGGCCCAAATTTACTGCTCAAAGCTTATTTGAGTGAGTTGAGCTCATGATGTAGAACTACGGTTTGGACCCTGAACTCAAAGCAGTAAAACTACGGCATGGACCCTGAAAGGGTTAAGCAGGGTCCACTCTATATGAGAAAATCTTATTAACCACTGGACATTATTCTCATCATATACCTGAAAAAGTAACAGCTTAGTGGCCAGATCTCCAGGACCGTCATTTAACATGGTTTTGTTTGGCACGTTTTGGTTATACTAGCACTACTGAAGAATTGCGGAATATTTTTTGTATAACACTTCGTAAAATTAACTTAACACGCTTCAGTTTGCAGAGGGGAAAAAATTTGGAGGGGGTACACTCTGCCTGGCTGTGGGTTAGACCACTGATTCAATGGGGGAGACCTACCGCCACCCTCCATCACTCCCACCACCCTTGTCCAAGCCTTGGGTTCATATGTGTGTAGGACCATCCTCTGCTAGGTAAATATGAGTTTGTGTGATGACTGACTGACTGACTGACTGATTTATTGCCTGACTGACTTACTGACTGACTTATTGACTTACTTACTACTTACTTGACTGACTGACTTACTGACTTACTTGACTGACTGACTTACTGTCTTACTGACTTGACTGATTTACTGACTTGACTAACTTACTGGCTGGCTGACTGACTTACTGACTGTATTACTGACTGACTGACTTACTGACTTGACTGACTGACTTACTGACTTGACTGACTGACTGACTTGACTGACTGACTGACTTGACTGACTGACTGACTTGACTGACTGACTTGACTTGACTGACTGACTTACTGACTTGTCTGATTTATGCACACTCCAGTACAACCATCAACTTCAGTACCAGAACCTCTACCATCCACCTCAGCCAAGTAGGGCCACAGCATAACTCTCCACTCTTTACAATCATCCACAAACACCAGCACCCACAATTTAAGGTAAGAAATACTATTATTTCTGTTGCAACATAATACATCACAACAATGAACTACAATTATATATTCACTTTTATTTTTGTAAGATCTGTTTGACTAAAAAAAAAATGTTTGGCTTTTTGGGGGCTCCCAGGAACGTAACCCTATTTTTCCCATAAGTTCTTCAGTTTGTCTACAACAGTTTTAACTACCATGGCGTTTTCAGGAACATATCTACCACGTTAAACAATGGTCTACTGTATTAACATACCTGGGAGACAGCAACAGCTTGGTGGCCAGACCTCTGAGCCAGACCTCCAGCACTTGTCACTATTATCGTACCTGGAAGACAGCAACAGCTTGGTGGCTAGACCTCCAGCACTAGTCACTATTAACGTACCTGGGAGACAGCAACAGCCTGGTGGCCAGACCTCAGAGCCAGACCTCCGACACTAGTCACTAGTAACATAAAAGGGAGACAGCAACACCTTGGTAGCCAGACCTCAGAGCCAGACCTCCTCCACCAGTCACTATTAACACACCTGGGAGACAGTAACACCTTGGTGGCCAGACCTCAGAGCCAGACCTCCAGCACTAGTCACTAGTAACATACCTGGGAGATAACAAGAGCTTGGTGGCCAGACCTGAGAGCCAGACCTCCAGCACTAGTCACTAGTAACATACCTAGGAGACAGCAACAGCCTGGTGGCCAGACCTGGGAGCCAGACCTGCACTAGTAACATACCTGGGAGACAGCAACAGCCTGGTGTCCAGACCTGGGAGCCGGGCCTCCTGGACTTGTAACTTTTAACCAGCGGTTTTGTTTGATAGTGTAGAAGAACAAGTCACTAAACATTAATGTCTGAAATACAAAAAATATATAATTATTACATATTATATTCACTTAAAATCATTCATTATAAGCTAAGGACGAAAATAGTTTAAGGTAAGTAATGTATACCTGGAGAGAGTTCCAGGAGTCAAAGCCCCTGAAGCCCGGTCTGTGACCAGGCCTCATGTTGGCTCAGAACCTGATCAACAAGGCTGTTACTGCTGGTCGCACACAGTCCAACATACGAACCACAGCCTGGCTGGTCAGGTACCGACTTTAGGTGCCTGTCCAGTGCCTGCTTGAAGACAGCCAGGGGTTTGTTGGTAATCCCCCTGATGTATGCTGGGAGGGAGTTGAATAATCTTGGGCCCCTGACACTTATTGTGTTGTCTCTCAACATGCTAGTGGCACCCCTGCTTTTCATTGGGGGGATGTTACATCACCTGCCGAGTCTTTTGCTTTCGTAGGGAGTGACTCTCGTGTGCAAGTTTGGTACTAATCCCTCGAGAATTTTCCATGTGTATATAATAATGTATCTCTCCTGCCTGCGTTCTAGGGAGTACAGGTTTAGGAACTTCAAGCATTCCCAGTAATTGAGGTGGTTTATCGCAGTTATGCGTGCCGTGAAGGTTCTCTGCACATTTTCTAGGTCAGCAATTTCACCTGCCTTGAAAGGTGCAGTTAGTGTGCAGCAATATTCCAGCCTAGATAGAACAAGCGACCTGAAAAGTGTCAACATGGGCTTGGCATCCCTTGTTTTGAAGGTTCTCATTATCCATCCTGTCATTTTTCTAGCAGATGCGATTGCTACAGTGTTATGGTCCATGAAGGTGAGATCCTCTAACATGATCACTCCCAGGTCTTTGACATTAGTTTTTCGCTTTATTGTGTGGTTGGAATTTGTTTTGTACTCCGATGAGATTTTAATTTCATCACGTTTTCCATATCTGAGTAATTGAAATTTCTTATCAATAAACTTCATATTGTTTTCTGCAGCCCATTTAAAGATTTGGTTTATGTCTGCTTGGAGTCTTGCAGTGTCTTCAACGGTAGACACTGTCATGCAGATTTGGGTGTCATCTGCAAAGGAAGATATGGCACTGTGGCTTATATCCCTGTCTATGTCTGATATGAGGATGAGGAACAGGATGGGAGTGAGTACTGTGCCTTGTGGAAGAGAGCTTTTCACTGTAGCCACCTCAGACTTTACTCTGTTGACTACTACTCTTTGTGTTCTACTTGTTAGGAAATTATAGATCCATCTACCCACTTTTCCTGTTATTCCTTTATCATGCATTTTGTGTGCTATTACACCATGGTCACACTTGTCAAAGGCTTTGGCAAAGTTTGTTTTCCATTTTGAATTTTTATTCACACAAAAAATAGGAGATTTACTGTTATGCAGACTACTGCATTATTGTAAAAATGGTATAAATAATATCAGAACATTTGTGAAGGCATATTAGACCCACCAGTTGATGTGTATTGGAGGTGTGGCGTGATTTGTCTGGGTCAGTGTGCGCAGTATAAAAAAAATCTTGCAGCACGCAGTGCATGAGAAAAAAACTCCAACTGAGTTTTTGGTTTAAAACACAGACTTTGCGGTGTAGTATTTCATATGGTATTTATGGTTGTATTCTCATTTTCTTGGTCTCATTTGATAGAATGAAAGATATATTGCAGAAATAGAGATGAATTTGAATGGTTTTCGGACTAAAAGTACGTACCTTGAAATTGAGCTCAA
>WNWK01014697.1:0-30657 GCA_009830355.1 Cherax destructor | reverse complement strand
ACCAGCTCACTGATATATTTTTTTGGAGTTCGTCAGTCAGACCTGCCATGAGGTTGCAGTGTGGTGCTGGTGACAAGCTTCCTGACATACTACTGGATTTCCCCAGTCAGACCCCAGAGAGTTGCAGACTCATGCAGTGTGGTGCTGGGGGATAGCCTACAACAAGGAGAGGGGCAAGGTCACCAGAATCTACTAGCGGGACTGGCCCCTTTTGTGACTATGTACCTGGACTGTTGTACCTGCGACTCTGTACCTGAAATTATGTACCTGAGGTGCCCTTTTTACACTTATGTTATGGTGACTTGTGTGACACTTATGTTATGGTGTCTTGTGTGACATTTTGTTATGGTGTCTTGTGTGACACTTATGTTAGGGCATTTTTGGGACACTGGTTGTCTTGTGGGGAACGGGAATGTTACACAAACAAGGTTTTAGGGGAATGAGAGAGTTTAAGATGGCCCCCACACGGGTTTGAGTCGTTTTTGGGGGTGGCCATAACGCGGTGCAAAGGTTTTTTAATTGAGAATGTGTTCATGATACAGGGGGGGCCCAAGGTGGCACAGAGGTGTCTTTGGACACAGCGAGGGAGTCTTATGGCACGGGGAGGGGGTGTCGGGGAAACCCCCGTATGCGTGCCATAAGACAGAGAAAAGGGGTTCTGAGGACACGGGGGAGAAGGAGTATCATGACAAAGTGTGGTAGTGTCCCCATGACACTAGAAGATGGCAGGGGACTTGACACTACACCGAGTATTTTTTTTGCTTGTGGTATTTTATCTTACTTTTGATTTTGTGTAAATATGTTTTTACACAGATTATTAGATTATATGTTTTTATTCAGAGTATGTTTTTATATTAATAATAATATAATAAATATTGAAAAGCTGATAGTTTACTCAGTATCCCAAACAGTCAGTTTATTACAAATGCTTACTATTTTGTAATACTGGCCAACACTGTTAATGCCGAATTACAGAAAATATCAACATGGATGACGACTAACAAGCTTACTCTCAATACTGACAAGACCAACTTCATACAGTTTGGAAGCAAAGCCACAAATGTTCCACTTAACATAACACTCAATGGTACACCCATCACAAGACTCACAGAGGGAAAATTCCTAGGAATCCACCTTGACAGTAGCCTTAAATTCCAAACATATATACAACAAATTTCCAAGAAAATCTCAAAGACAGTAGGCATATTATCAAAGATACGCTATTATGTACCTCAATCAGCTCTCCTTGCACTATATCATTCACTTATCTACCCGTATCTCACCTATGGAATCTGTGCATGGGGATCAACAACGTTAAATCACCTTAGACCACTCATAACACAACAAAAGGCCACAGTCAGAATGATAACAAATTCCCACTCTAGACAGCATACTCCACCAATATTCAAAAGTCTCAAACTACTCACCGTAAAGAACATTCATACTTACTCTTGTGCCTACTACATATATAAAACTTTACACTCTAATATAAACCCTCTGCTCAAAACTCTCCTCACCAACTTTAATAGGACCCATGACCACAACACAAGACACAGATCACTTTTTGATATACCCTGTGTTCATATCAACCTATGTAAAAATTCTATGCACATAAAGGGCCCCAGAATCTGGAATTCATTACCAGTAAATATTAAGATAATCTTGTCTGAAAATCAATTTAAGACTCAACTCAAAAACCACCTACTCACCCAAAACTAAATGATCATACTATAAACTACTTTGAAAAATGCTCATTATTACTTTCCTATACGATAATCTCAATTTTTAATAATATGTTACTATTATGTTACCCCCTACTCATATTATAAGTTAATGTCAAAAATGCTCAATGTTATTTTCCTTAAGATAATCTCAATTCCATATTATCATTCAAGAATCTTAACACCTGTAACAATCTAATATCTAATATCATTATATAATAATTTAAACAGTAAAATTTCATCATATTGTAATTTTGAAAATAAATTTCTCTAATATTAAGTACATAGTTTTTAAGGACTAGAATAAGCTGCCCCTAATGCCATGGCATGTCAGTGGCTCTCCTTGCACTCAATTTACATTGTAACTACCGATACCTATGTAATCTGCAATCTGCAATGAAATATTTTCAATTGTTTGTGATCTCTGTTTCGTTATCGTATTCACCCCTTTCGCAACATTAGCTTCCGTGATTTCTTTTCTCTTCGCCACAATGGAACTGATGGTTGATGGGTTTTTCTTGTATATCTTGGTGAGCTCGGCAATACGTACACCACTATCATATTTTTCTATTATTTCTTTCTTCATTTCTACGGTGTTCTTTACCAAAGAACTGGCACTAGGAGCTTTCTTTGGGCCCATGGTAGCTTATATAGTAGTCACACACAATAATCAAGGGCCAAAAACAATGAATTGTTAATAAATGTTTTGTATGAACTCCTGGGGTGATGTTCACTCAAGCATAAACAATGCTAGACTGCGTGACAAATGTGCGTGGGTGGCGGGCCTACAGCCTTTGTATGTGCGCAGCACTGGTGGACAGGTTCAGTACCATCGGCAAAAACTGAGACAATCGGCGAAAACTGAGACAATTTTTCCATGAAAAAAGTGAGCGAAAACCAAAATCGGCGAAAACTGGGACAATCGAAAACCAAGGGATGACTGTACATGGAAAACTGGTACACAAGCCCCTTAGTGATTTTCTGAGTGTGAACATGACAGACACATGTGGTATAGTGCATGAAACACACAAACATATGCCCAGGTTCCATACAGGCACTGGTACCAGTGAGATGCAGGTGTTTCATGCCAATGACATCATGACATTAAAGTGGAATGACAAATGTGATGTGACACTGTTGACATCGATTCACCACAACAAAATGAAAGACACTGGAAGGGTGAATAGAGACACCCATAAACCTATTCTGAAACCTGAGGCTGTGCTTGATTACACCGTCAATATGAATTTGGTGGACAAACATGACAAATGGTACATAAAACTCTTCTTCCATCTTGTGGACCTTGCAATGATCAATGTGTACAAAACATACGAGATAAGAACCAGCAACAGACCACCATATGCCTAATTCTGTTTGTCTGTCAATATACAAATACAGTGGACCCTTGGTTATCAGACATAATCCGTTCCAGAAGGTGGGCCTAAAAGCGAAATAGCCAAAAACCGAAATAATATTTCCCATAAGAATTAATGTAAATACAATTACAGTACCCCAGTTTACGTAACTAATTCGTTCCAGATTGCTGTTCAAGTGCCGTTACCAAACAAATTTGTTTCCACAAGGAATAATGTAAATTAGATTAGTCCTTTTAGACCTCCAAAAATACACTTACAAAAGCACTTACAAAAATACACTTACATAATTGTTCGAGTTTGGAGCAGTACGTAAACCGGGGGTCCACTGTAATCCGTTCCAGACACCCAAAATTTTTTTTTATTATTATTAACACATCGGCCGTTTCCCACCAAGGCAGGGTGCACGAAAAAGAAAATCTTTCATCATCATTCATGCCATCACTGTCTTGCCAGAGGCATGCTTTCACTACAGTTATAAAACTGCAACATTTAACATCCCTCCTTCAGAGTGCAGGCACTGTACTTCCCATCTCCAGGACTCAAGTCCGGCCTGCCGGTTTCCTTGAATCCCTTCATAAATGTTACTTTGCTTACATTCCAACAGCATGTCAAGTATTAAAAACCATTTGTCTCCATTCACTCCTATCAAATACGCTCATGCATGCTTGCTGGAAGTCCAAGCCTCCTTTACCCCCTCCCTCCAACCTTTCCTAGGCCGACCCCTACCCCGCCTTCCCTCCACTACAGATTTATACACTCTCGAAGTCATTCTACTTTGTTCCATCCTCTCTACATGTCCAAACCACCTCAACCCCTCCTCAGCCCTCTGGATAATAGTCTTGTAATCCCGCACCTCCTCCTAATTTCCACACTACAAATTCGCTGCATTATATTCACACCACATATTGATCTCAGACATGACATCTCCATTGCCTCCAGCATTCTCCTTGTTGCAACATTCACCACCCATGCTTCACACCCATATAAGAGTGTTGGTATAACTATACTCTCATTATTATTATTATTATTATTATAATCAAAAGAAGCGCTAAACCACAAGGGTTATACAGCAACTATACTCTCATACATTCCCCTCTCTGCTTCCACAGACAACGTTCTTTGTCTCCACAGACTCCTAAGTGCACCACTTACCCTTTTACCCTCATCAATTCTATGATTCACCTCATCCTTCATAGACCCATCTGCTGACTCATCCACTCCTAAATATCTGAATACATTCACCTCCTCCATACTCTCTCCCTCCAATCTGATATCAATTTTTCATCACCTAATCCTTTTGTTATCCTCATCATCCTATTCTTTCCTATATTCACTTTCAATTTCCTTCTTTTACATACCCTACTAAACTCATCCACCAACCTCACCAACTTCTCTTCAGAATCTCCCAAAAGCACAGTGTCATCAGCAAAAAGCAGCTGTGACAATTTCCACTTTGTGTTAGATTCTTTATCTTTTAACCCCACACCTCTTGCCAACACCCGTGCATTCACTTCTCTTACAACTCCATCTATAAATACAGTATTGAACAGCCATGGTGACATCACACATCCTTGTCTAAGGCCTACTTTTACTGGAAAATAATCTCCCTCTCTCCTAAATACTCTGAGCCTCACTATCCTCGTATAAACTCTTCACTGCTTTCAGTAACCTACCTCCTATTCCATACACCTGCAACATCTGCCACATTGCCCCCCCCTATCCACCCTGTCATACGCCTTTTCCAAATCCATAAATGCCACAAAAACCTCTTTACCCTTATCTAAATACTGTTCAGCTATGTTTCACTGTAAACACTTGGTCTACACACCCCCTACCTTTCCTAAAACCTCCTTGTTAATCTGCTATCCTACTCTCCGTCCTGCTCTTAATTCTTTCCATAATAACTCTACCATACACTTTACCTGGTATACTCAACAGACTTATTCCCCTATAATTTTGTGCAGATAAACTGCAGGCGTTGTTGATAGGTGTGTGTGATGCTGAGACGAGTATCAGCTGATGAGGCGGGTGTAGTTGTACTGCAGGAGGCTGGCAGGCGGCGGTGGGAGAGGCACAGAAGGCAGCTGTATTAGGGTCAATTAATATTGGAGGAGAAATCACTGATACGTTAAATTGACGAGTGAGGCGAACTGTCGTAGTGAGATGTGTTTCAATTTAATTGGACGTTGTAGCATAGGATGCTGAAGGTCATGTATAATGTCGTCAATGGTATTGAGTGGAGTGGCAGTACAGGTGAACTTGACAGTTCCTTCTTGGAGACGTTGAATAAGCTCAGTGGGCATCATTGTTGTGGGAAATTGTCGAGTAGTCCAATATCTGACACCATGAATGGTACATGGTGGTAGTGACGGAGTGGAAGTGCTGGAAGACGAAGTCTCTGATTGGTTCGAAGTAGGAGGAGATGAAGGCTTCTCATTGGTGGAAGGTGGTTGTGGCGAGACTGGCAAGGAGGCAGCTGATTGGTTCTTGGTAGAGGTGTGAGGTGGTGGTGAGCGCTCATTGGTTGTTGTTGGCGTGACGTCAGTATTAGATAGTGTTGGTGTTGGAGCAGCCGCTGAGCCACCAGCAGGTGAAGTGATGACGACAGGATGCTGGTTGTTGTTGAGTATCACAGAAGATAGTGGAGAATCTGGGAATTTGAACTCTGGCATGTTGTTTAATTTGAAGAGTTCATTAATGGAGGTGTTGAATGTCCCAGGAACAGCAACATTATGCATATGAGCATAGACCATACAGTAGTAGATGGTGGTTGGGTCACTGGCAGGTGCGATGTTGGTAGTAGTAGGTTGCGTGGAAGCTTGGAGAATTTTAGTTGTGGTAGCTTTTAGTTTTGTAATAGCAGCATAGGTGGGTGATTTTGAAGATGACTTTTTCTGTGCTGCTTCTTGGGTCTTCTTCATAATGTCTTTATGAGTGGGACATTTAGCAGCAAGAGTGTGGTGATCGTTGCTTTTACAATTGAGGCAAGATGGTGTTGGTGGAGCAGCGGCGGTGCATGATCTAAAATCATGGCCTTCACTACTACATGTAGTGCAAAACTTCTTTTCCTTCACAGGACAGTCTTTGGTGTTGTGTGCATAAGAGTAACAGGTCCAACAGTGAGAAATGTAGTGGAATCTCTCAGCTTCGATGCAGGTGGGGCTGACGAAGTAATAATATACAGCAAGACCGTTGGCTAATGCAGTGGCAGCCATGTTGACGTCAGTAAACGTGACCTTGAGCATGGAGGAAGCTGTAGGTATTTTCATGATGCTCTCCACTGTGGCCCATGAGTTTTGATCTTCAATGGATGTCTTGAGTTCGTCGATAGGTTGAACTGTGAGAAGCTTATCAAGTTTCTTAAGGAAAACTGTCCTCCTTGCCCTGAGAGCTGGAGATGACATGACAGTAAATCCTCGATCAGAGAGAGTGGTGGTGGCTGTTGTGGTGAGTAGCTTCTTTGCATCTTCATCATCGTTGCAGACAACAATAAATGCTTCTCTCAGGGTCAATATGGTGTTGAACTTCACCTGTAGCACGCTCCGAACAGCAACTGCTAGAGCAAGTTTTGAAGAATCATTCACAGTGCCACTGTTGGGTTTGATCTTGACATGATTTGCATAACTCATCGTGATGAAGGTATAAATTCTCCTCCCCAACGGGGATCGTAGGGAGACTCGAGTAATATCGTAATCGAGTAATCAATGTGTGAGTAATCAGTAATCAAGTAATCGAGTAATCTAATCGAGTGTGTAATGACTAACACAATGGACAGGTAAAAGGGGTATTTATAGGCAGGCAGACAGGGAGGGCACAAGAAAGTGGTGGAGGGGTAATAATGAAGGTAGTAGTGGAAGTGGTAGTAGTAGTAGTGGAGGCAGTCATATTCTAGGAAAGAAGCACTGCAATGAAGCTGGTGGCCCGCATAGGGTAGGGACAAGAAAGCAGAGGGGGAAAAAATTAAAATAAAATAAAGGACAAATACAAGGCAAAAGAAAAGAAAGAAAACCCAGAGGAGAAAGGAGAAATTGGAGAAGGGGAAGAGATAGAAGAGGAAGGAATCAGGTTAAGTCACGGGTGTTCTGAAGTTTGGAGCATTTAACAATGTAATGGGAGAGGAAAGCATCTACGGAGACAAAGCCAGGGCTAAGATTCATACAGGGAAAGTTGTGTATAAGGGAGGATTCAACCAGGCAGCGACTGTGAAAGTTGGACGTAGGGTAGACAGTTTTAGCAGAAGACCAATCAATAGGATGACTGTGATCTCTGACATGACAGAAAAGAGCATTATTATTATGGATTATAGTAAAATGTTTGGATGAATGAGCGGAAGCTTCCTCACTCGCCCAGACACACAGCCACACTGACTCAGGAACGCGCGAGCAGCTGGCGGTGGGCGGGTTGACACGTCCAATATGGCCAATAAGCGAAATAACAGCCGATAACCGGAAGAAAATTTTAGCCGAAAAACCGGCCGATAACCGAGTTAACCAATAAGCGGAACAGCCGACAACTGAGGGTCCACTGTACCAGGTCACAACACTTGCAATGCACCTGCACCACTGACCTCATCACCAAATATGAAACCTTTGTACCTGTGTATTTATGTTGATGTGTGAAAAATTTTTGTAAACAATGTGCTGATGACAATATTAGTGCAGACAAGTAGGATTTTCCAAGACATCCACCTCCACAGTACACACCAATTACATATATTGTGTTGCAAACAATGGGTGGATATATGTACACTGTGCATGATATGGGTCTCATGGGCCACAACAGTTACTGGAAAATGTTAAAAATTGGAAAAAGTAAAAAACAAAATAGAAAAATGTGTAGTGCACAGCAATTACCAATGCTGCTGTCAGCAGGTCACTGATCTTTAACTTCACGCCTCTTTATCTCAGGAAGTACTAATGATAATTTTTTGTTGTTTTATTACCACCAGAAAATATACTGTTATAATTAATAAGACTTTTTTTTTTTTAATTTAGACAGAGAGCAATTTTAATTTAGGGCCTTGGACAGTGAAAGGGTTAACCATGACAAACTATTAAGTAACAAACATAAAATGCACAATACCTTACTACCATTGAAGTATTCTCCACCAAAGAGAATAAGTTGGTCTTTGTCAGGGTGAGGAGTGAGAGTAAATGATGTTCTCTTTGATGGAGGTGCCGCTAAGTCTTCAGTAACAGCAAGTTTGGCTTTATCCTCCTCCACAAACTTTGCAAGAAGTGTACCAATTTCTTCCTGTGAAAAGATGAAGAAATTAGACAGTATATAAATGGAGTACAACAATAGGAAGTGAAGGAAATAAGCATAAAGGAAGTTGCTGGGTTTAGAGCACTTGGACTTTTAATATATTTAGTAACTCAGTGAATTTGACAATACACACACATAAACACACTCACTAGTGAAAACTTGTCTTCATTCAACACACCAGCCAAATCCCATCACAATAGCCTTATAAAATATACAGAAGCCTCCAGAACCATAACATTTTCACCTACACTTCCACAGTATAGGCACTGTACTTCCCACCTCCTGAACCATAACATTCCCACCTACACTGCCCCAGTGCAGTCACTGTACTTCCCACCTCCAAGAGTCAAGTCTAACTAATTGGTTTAACTGAATGCCTTCATTAATACCACAAGGTAAAACTATAATATAAATATGAAAACTATTAACACTAAGAATAACCAAAAATTATACTATCACAAAGTCAAAATCTTCATTTCTTAGAAAGATTCATAGAAGTTACAATAGTTATGTATACAGTTTAGTTACTTTCTATTTGAAACAATAATATAAAAATAATTTAACCCTTAAACTGTGTCTGATGTACTGTATGCTAACGAAACAGAGGTCACAAACAATTGAGGATGTGGAGAAGTTGTTGTTGTGGATCAACAAAAAACAATTAGCGGGAGATAGTGTTTCAGAGGGTATAATTTGCGAGAAGGCAAGGCAGTTGCATGCGGATCTTGTAAAGAAAATGCCAGGAACAAGTGCTGCCGTTAGTGAATTTAAGGCCAACAGAGGCTGGTTCGACAGATTCAAGAAGTGAAGTGGCATACACTGTGTTGTAAGGCATGGTGAGGCTGCAAGTTCTGACAAACATGAGGCCGAAGCATTTGTTTATGAATTTAAGGGGTACGTAGAGGCTGAAGGATTCCTCCCCCAACAAGTGTTCAGTTGTGAAGAATCAGGCTTCTTTTGGAAGAAAATGCCAAAGAGGACCTACATCACGCAGGAGGAAAAGGCATTGGCAGGACACAAGTCTATGAAAGACAGGCTAACACTCTTGTTCTGTGGTAACGCTAGAATGGATTTCTTATTAGAAATCTTCCTTACGAAGAAAGATTGAAGACCCTAAAATTACATTCACTTGTAAGACGTAGAATGAGGGGAGACATGATCGAGGTATACAAGTGGAAAATGGGTATTAACAAAGGGGATATAAATAAGGTCTTGAGGATATCTCTACAAGAGAGAACCCGCAATAATGGATTCAAGTTAGATAAGTTTAGATTTAGAAAGGATATAGGAAAGTATTGGTTTGGAAATAGGGTAGTTGATGAGTGGAACAGTCTGCCTAGTAGGGTTATTGAAGCTAGGACCTTGGGTAGTTTCAAATTTAGGTTGGATAAATTCATGAGTGAGAGGGGTTGGATTTGAGTGGGACTCGCGCATGAGTGGGTAGAATTGTCAAAGCTTATTTCTTGGGTAGCATTGAAAATTGGGTTGAGCAAATATTCTGTTAGTGGGACGGATTGTGAAGGACCTGCCTAGTATGGGCCAACAGGCCTGCTGCAGTGTTCCTCCTTTCTTATGTTCTTATGTTCTTATGTATCACTCTGAAAATTCCCGAGTGTTCAAGAAAAACAATATCATGAAGAATAAATTGTGTGTGATGTGGAGGGCTAAAAATAAGGCATGGGTCATGAGGCTAATTTTCATTGAGTGGGTCAATGAAGTGTTTGGCCCGAGTGTGAAAAAATACCAAAGCAATGTTTCAAAGGTGCTTTGAAGTGACCTCGGACACTGAATATTAAGGATCATTTCAATATCCTCCATTGCATAAGCCTTATAGATAAGGCTTGGCAGGGAGTGATTTCCAGGACTTTGAACTCTGCTTGGAGAAAATTGTGGCCAGATTGTGTCCTCGAGAAGGATTCTGAAGGATTTGAGGCTGACCCTGACGACCCTACGCCTATTGCGAAATGTACTGTATCATTGGGGAAGTCCATGGGGTTGGATGTGAGTGGCAAGGATGTGGAAAAGTTGGTGGACGACCACAGGGAAGAGCTAACAACTGAAGAGCTGCAACACCTTCAACTGGAACAGCAACAGACCGCAGCTGAGGATTTTGCTTCAGAGGAGGAAGAGAGGGGGGAGAATGTGCCTTCTTCAGTGATTAAGGACATTTGTGCAAAGTGAAGTGATGTTCAAAGTTTTGCGGAGAGTTATCACCTTGACAAAATTGTTGCAACCCATGTCCGCAACATGTTCAATGACAATGTCTTGTCCCATTTTAGGCAAGTTTTAAAGAGACGCCAGAAACAGGCCTCTCTGGACAGATATTTTGTGCGACAGGGGTGCAGTGACTCTCAAGCTGGTCCTAGTGGCAGTAAAAGACAAAGAAAGGAAGTAACCCTGGATAGGGAATTGATACCTGAAGTCTTTATGGAGAGGGATTCCCCTTCCAAACAATAATCAGTCCTCTCTCTCTCTCCTACTCCCTGTCTTCCATACGCCAACAAGAGTCTTCAATAAAGGTATGTAATGTTTATATTTACAGTGGACCCCTGGAGTTCACAATTAATCCGTTCCAGAGGGCGTTACTAACACCAAATATTACTAACTCCGAATCTATTTTCCCCATAAGAAATAATGGAAATTCAATTAATCCGTTTCAGACACCCAAAAGTATTAAAATAATTTTTTTTGTACATTAAATATACAGTGGACCCCCGAGTAACGTAAAAACTCATTCCAGAAGCCTGCTCAAGTGCCATTACCGAACGAATTTACTCCCTTAAATAATAATGTCACGTAGGTTAGTCTATTTCAGACCCCCAAAAATACACTTCCACAATATTATACTTGCATAATTGTACGATTTCCGGGGGGTTCGTTACTTGGGGGTCCACTGTACAGTGGACCCTCGGTTTTCGTTCACCTCCAAACTCCAACAATTATGTAAGTGTATTTTTGTAAGAGCTTTTGTAAGTGTATTTTTTGGGGGTCTGAAACGACTAATCAAATTTACATTTGTCCTTATGGGAACAAATTCGCTCGGTAACGTCACTTGAACAGCATTCTGGAACGAATTTTCAACGAAAACCGAGGGTCCACTGTACATTAAATTACACAGAAAACAATGAGACATGAAGAATAAAAGTATAATAACATGTCACTTACCTTTATTGAACAGTTGTTGATGTGTGGAAGATGGGAGGGGAGAGGATGGAAGTTTTTTCATTGTTTGGAAGGGATATCCCCTTCCATAAAGACATCAGGTAACAAGTCCTTGCCTTCCTGCTACACTCCCTGCATGCCTGCTACACTCTCTGCATGCCTGCTACACTCCCTGCATGCCTGCTACACTCCCTGCATGCCTGCTACACTCCCTGCATGCCTGCTACACTCCCTGCATGCCTGCTACACTCTCTGCATGCCTGCTACACTCCCTGCATGCCTGCTACACTCCCTGCATACCTGCTACACTCCCTGCATGCCTGCTACATTCCCTGCATGCCTGCTACACTCCCTGCATGCCTGCTACACTCCCTGCATGCCTACTACACTCCCTGCATGCCTGCTACACTCCCTGCATGCCTGCTACACTCCCTGCATGCCTGCTATACTCCTGCATGCCTGCTACACTCCCTGCATGCCTGCTACACTCCCTACATGCCTGCTACACTCCCTGCATGCCTGCTACACTTCCTGCATGCCTGCTACACTCCCTGCATGCCTGCTACATTCCCTGCATGCCTGCTACACTTCCTGCATGCCTGCTACACTCCCTGCATGCCTGCTACACTCCCTGCATGCCTGCTACACTCCCTGCATGCCTGCTATATATACTCACTGCATGCCTGCTACACTCACTGCATGCCTGCTACACTCCCTGCATGCCTGCTACGATCACTGAACCAATATTTTTACAAAAAAATGTTACTAACTCCGAATTTTATGAACTCCGATGACTACGAACACCAGGGGTCCACTGTATTTATATTTATTCATCATTGTTTTCTGTATGTAAAACTATAGTTATTGTTGAAAAAAATATTTATTTTGTGAATATTCTCGGGTGTCTGGAACGGATTAATTGTACAGTGGACCCCCGAGTTTCGTAAAAACTTCACTCCTGAAGTCTGCTCAAGTGCCATTACCGAACGAATTTACTCCCTTAAGGAAAAATGGCACGTAGGTTAGTCTATTTCAGACCCCCAAAAATACTTTTCCACAAGCACTTACAATATTATACTTACATAAATGTACGATTTCCGGGGTTTACGAAACTCGGGGGTCCACTGTATTTACATTATTTCTTATGGGAAATATTGGTTTGGTTATAGGCCATTTTGGATTTAGGCCAACCTTCTGGAACGGATTATGGCCTATAACCGAGGTTCCACTGTACAGTGGTACCTTGAGTTACGAACTTAATTCGTTCCAGAAGGCTGTTCGAGTGCCGATACCAAACAAATTTGTTCCCATAAGAAATAATGAAAATTAGATTAATCCGTTTCAGATCCTCAAAAATACACTTACAAAAGCACTTACAAAAATACACTTACATAATTGTTCGAGTTGGGAGCTGCTCGTAACTCAAGGTACCACTGTATATCACAACTGCCAGTTTGGGTTTAGGTTTGAAAAAAAGCTCTTAAAAAAAATGAATATCCTCTGGGACCCTTCATAAACCTGCAGAAAGCATTCGATACAGTGGAGACAATATCTTGCACCTTAAACTAAAACATTATGGGTTCAGAAGACATACCCTTGCATACCTAAAATCTTAGCAGTAGACACCAATATGTTTCCACAAACGGTGTAACATCGTCTACTCAGCCTGTAGCCATAGGAGTGCCACTGGGCATTGTCCATGGCCCTCTGCTCTTTCTCATTTACATCAATGATCTCCCCAAGGCATCTCATCTCCTTAAACCTGTCCTATTCACAGATGACACTACCTATGTCATCTCCCATTCAAACTCAGCTATGCTTAGAGACACTGTTAACAATGAGCTACTAAAAATATCTACATGGATGACTACCAACAAACTCACCCTCAATATAGACAAAATCTACTACATGCTGTTTGGAAACAGAGGCTTCAAATATCCAACTAAATATATTGATCAATGGTTCCCCCATTATAAGACACACTGAATGCAAATTTTTAGGTCTACACCTTGACTGAAACCTGAAATTTCATACCCACATCCAACACAGCCAAGGTCTCCAAAACAGCAGGCATCCTCTCCAGACGGTACTACTTACACTATACTACTCTCTAATCTACCCTTTCCTCTACTATGGTATTTGTGGTTGGGGATCAACCATGACTAAACCATTAATAACTCAACAAAAACCTGCTTTGCAGACAATCACCCATTCCTGTGCCACTCTTCAAGAGTTTGAACTTACTTAATATACAATTTTTTTTTATTATTAACACATAGGCCGTTACCCACCAAGGTAGGGTGGCCCGAAAAAGAAAAACTTTCATCATCATTCACTCCATGACTGTCTTGCCAGAGGTGCACTTACACTACAGTTATAAAACTGCAACTGTGCCCATTTAGATTATTAACTCTTTCAGTCCCCAGGTTGGTCCCATTGAATCACGACTTTGAAGCCAGTGTTGGTACCATAGTACAACGCCATGAACTCAGCTTACTCAAATAAGCTGTGAGCAGTAAATTTGGGCCTAGATACGAGATAATGGGTCTATGCAGTAAGTGTGCACCATATATTAAAAAATCCTGCAGCTAGCCCTCTCCCTGGGTTATCCTGGGTGGCTAGCCCTCTCCCTGGGTTATCCTGGGTGGCTAGCCCTCTCCCTGGGTTATCCTGGGTGGCTAGCCCTCTCCCTGGGTTATCCTGGGTGGCTAGCCCTCTCCTGGGTTATCCTGGGTGGCTAGCCCTCTCCCTGGGTTATCCTGGGTGGCTAGCCCTCTCCCTGGGTTATCCTGGGTGGCTAGCCCTCTCCCTGGGTTATCCTGGGTGGCTAGCCCTCTCCCTGGGTTATCCTGGGTGGCTAGCCCTCTCCCTGGGTTATCCTGGGTGGCTAGCCCTCTCTCTGGGTTATCCTGGGTGGCTAGCCCTCTCCCTGGGTTATCCTGACTAGCTTGTGCTACTAGGTCAGATGCAGTGCTCCTTCCTTAAGTGAATGTAACCTGACCTGGCTGGGTCAGGGCATTGGCTTAAGCCGGTGGGAGACTTGGACCTGCCTCGCATGGGCCAGTAGGCCTGCTGCAGTGTTCCTTCTTTCTTATGTTCTTATGTTAGCCCTCCCCCCGGGTTATCCTTCTTCTTCTTCTTCGTTGGGGTTTTATTGGGCCACTGACAGCCTAAGCCGTAACCCCCCGGGTTATCCTGAATGACTAATCCTCCCCCTGGGTTATCCTGGATGACTAACCCTCTCTCTGGGTTATCCTGGGTAGCTAACCTCCCCCTGGGTTATCCTGGGTGGTTATCCCTTCCCTGGGTTATATTTTCCCTGGATGGGTAGATATAATAAAGCAAAAAATTAAATAAAAATCAAAATTCCGTCAATACCTCTCCCTTGGCGGCCAGTTCCTTCTTTAACTTGCTATTCATCTTCTTCTCTGTTTTCTGAGCTGTCTTTTCTGCCCCTCCTCTCTTCTTCTTGTCCTTCTTCCCCATCTTCTACCTCAAAAATAGCCTGAAATGAGACGTGAGACAGGAGAGGCGCAGACTATAAGAGCAGAGGCTCTGCACGCGACACTTATTGTTGTGGTATATAGAGCCACTGACAGCTGTGCCGTATCATACCCGGCCGTCCAGTGTCCAGGGTCCACTCTCCAGTGTCCAGTGTCAAATTTTCAGTGTCTAGTGTCTTTATAATTTGTTCATGATTGTAACCATGTATAAACGTAAGTAAGTAAATTTACTTACATGATTCATTATCTTTGTAACTTGTGAGTTCATTGCCTTTGTAACTTGTGAGTTCATTACCTTTGTAACTTGTGAGTTCATTACCTTTATAACTTGTGAGTTCATTACCTTTGTAACTTGCTCAGCTATCAAAACTTTGGGGCCCAGTCCCTGGACCCATTATGTATCTCTGTAATCTTTTGACTACCGCCCACAGGATGAGTATGGGGTACATAATAAAGAGATCAAACTAACTAACTAGTGTCCACTGTCCAGGGTCCACTGTCTAGTGTCTACTTTCCAGTGTCCACTGTCCACTGTTCGGAAAGGAAACTTCCACCATAGTGGAAGAAAAATGGCTAGCAGTGGTAGGTATTAAACATAAATAACCCGCACATAGGAGAGAGAAGCTTATGGCGACGTTTCGCTCCCACTTGGACTATAAGCTTCTTTCTCCTGTTAGTTACCATTTTGTCCTAGGCATGTTCAAGTATTTTATCCACAGTGGTATATTACAGACCATTCTGGAAAAATACCCTGACTTTGCTCCCTGTAAATAAAGCATTGACACGTGTGTGTGTGTGTGTGTATGTATATATGTGTATGTGTGTATGTATATACATGTATGTGTGTGTATGTGTGTGTGTGTATATGTATGTGTATATGTATATGTGTGTGTGTGTGACCCAACAATTAAAATTTGCACCAATAACTCATTACAGTTGTGGCTGGGTGTAGACTAATAGATTGCTCATTGCTTTATAATTTGTTCATGAGTGCAACCATGTACAGAGGTAAGAAAATTTACTTACATGATTCATTACCTTGTAACTAGTGAATTCATTACCATTGTACCTTGTTCAGCTATCAAAACTTTGGGGCCCAGTCTCTGGACCCTATATATACCTCTGTAATCTGCAAATACCTTTGTAACTTGTCATGATTGTGACCATCTGAGTTCATTACCTTTGTAACTTGCTCAGCTATCAAACTTTGAGGTCCAGTCCCTGGACCCATTATGTACCTCTGTAATCTTTTGACTACCGCCCACAGGATGGGTATGGGGTGCATAATATAGATATCAAACTAAACAACGTCCTAGGCACATGTCGATTAGACACTAGGCCTGTTGTATGTATATATGTGTGTGTGTGTGTGTGTGTGTGTGTAACGAAACACTTCGAAATGTTTCTGCCCCGCCGGGAATTGAACCCGGGCCCTCCGTGCTTGAAGCAAGAGTGCTAGCCACCATGCCATCGGGGCGTTAATACTTGTAATACTGCCTGCAGGAACATATGTCTGCTGCTTGTTAATACTGCCTGCAGGACCACATGCCTGCTGCTTGTTAAGGAGTTGTCAGGAAGTGGAACAATCTGGAGTAGTTGAGGCAGGATGCATACATAGCTTTAAGAAGAGGTTCGATAAAGCTCTTGGAGAGTTATCGTACCTTACAGTTCCTGGCCTCGCCTCTTCGGAGCCGCCGTCATTTCTTTAGGGGAAAGGGAGTTTAAGTTCCGCCAATGAGTTTTTTAGAAGTTATCATGTCCAGTCCAGAAATGCTGGGAACGAGGTATCATAGCCAGTCCAGGATGCTGGGAATGAGTTATCATAGCCAGTCCAGGATGCTGGGAACGAGGTATCATAGCCAGTCCAGGATGCTGGGAATGAGTTATCATACCCAGTCCAGGATGCTGGGAATGTGTTTAAGAACATTGGTCACAGGTCAAGTGAACATTCTATTTCCCGGTATGGCTGGAAACATTAGGATGTGTTTCCATAAGGCACCTGCTGCCCCTGTTCACCCATCAGTAAAATAGGTACCTGGGTGTTAGTCGACTGGTGTGGGTCGCATCCTGGAGTATACCTGAGAGGGTTTCGGGGGTCAATGCCCACGCGGGATGGTCTGTGACCAGGCCTCATGGTGGATGAGGGCCTGATCAACCAGGCTGTTACTGGTGTTGTTGTTGTTGGGGTTTTATAGGGCGACGGCTGTTACTGTTGACCGCACGCAACCCGATGTACGAACCACAGCCTGGCTGGTCAGGTACTGACTTTAAGTACCTGTCCACCACCTTTTTGAAGACAGACAGGGGTCTATTGGTAATCCCCCTTATGTATGCTGGGAGGCAGTTGAACAGTCTTGGACCCCTGACACTTATTGTGTTGTCTCTTATCGTGCTAGTGGTGCCCCTGCTTTTCATTTGAGGGATGTTGCATCGCCTGCAGAGTCTTTTGCTTTCATAGGGAGTAATTTTCGTGTGCAAGTTTGATTATAATCCCTCTAGGATTTTCCAAGTGTATATGATCATGTATCTCTCCCGCCTGCGTTCTAGGGAGTACAGGTTTTGGAACTTCAAACGTTCCCAGTAATTGAGGTGTTTTATCGTAGTTATGTGTGCCATGAAGATTCTCTGTACATTTTCTAGGTCAGTAATTTCACCTGCCTTGAAAGGTGCTGTTAGTGTGCAGCAATATTCCAGCCTAGATAGAACAAGCGACTTGAAGAGTGTTAGTTTAATATCTTTATTATGCACCCCATACCCATCCTGTGAGCGGTAGTCAAAAGATTACAGAGGTAATATATCTGGTCCAGGGACTGGACTCCAAAGTTTTTATAGCTGAACAAGTTACAGCGGTAATGAACTAGATCTGGTCACAATTATGACCAATAACAAAGGTAATGATCTCCAGGTAGAGCTGGTCACACTCATGACAAGTTACAAAGGTAATGAACTAGAGCTGGTCGTGTCATCATGGGCTTGGCATCCCTAGTTTTGCCCAAAATGCTCTGCATAACAAGCGGCTTTCAATAGTATGTCATTGATGTCAGCTAAGCGTGTATACCTTGTACATGTACTTGTAGAAATAAAGATTATTATTCCAACTGTCTTCAGTAATTAACCCACTTAATATTTGTACTTATAACTCATTACAGTTGTGACCGGGTGTGGATGTGTCAGTGACTCATTACTTTGTAATTTGTTCATGATTGAAACCATGTATAGGAGTGTAGATGGTTCATTACATTTGTAACTTGTCATGATTGTGACCAGATCTACCTGGAGTTCATTACCTTACCTGGAGTTTACCTGGAGAAAATTCCGGGGGTCAACGCCCCCGCGGCCCGGTCCGTGACCAGGCCTCATGTTGGACCAGAGCCTGATCAACCAGGCTGTTACTGCTGGCCGCACGCAGTCCAACGTACGAACCACAGCATGGCTGGTCAGGTACCGACTTTAGGTGCCTGTCCAGTGCCTGCTTGAAGACAGCCAGGGGTTTGTTGGTAATCCCCCTGATGTATGCTGGGAGGTAGTTGAACAATCTTGGGCCCCTGACACTTATTGTGTTGTTCCTCAACGTGCTAGTGGCACCCCTGCTCTTCATTGGGGGGATGTTACATCGCCTGCCGAGTCTTTTGCTTTCGTAGTGAGTGATTTTCGTGTGCAAGTTTGGTACTAATCCCTCGAGAATTTTCCATGTGTATATAATAATGTATCTCTCCCGCCTGTGTTCTAGAGAGTACAGGTTTAGAAACTTCAAGCGTTCCCAGTAATTGAGGTGGTTTATCGCAGTTATGCGTGCCGTGAAGGTTCTCTGCACATTTTCAAGGTCAGCAATTTCACCCGCCTTGAAAGGTGCAGTTAGTGTGCAGCAACATTCCAGCCTAGATAGAACAAGCGATCTGTAAAGTGTCAACATGGGCTTGGCATCCCTGCCCATGTTGACACTTTACAGATCGCTTGTTCTGTCTAGTGAAATTTATTGAGTTTATTCTAGTTAAAATTTGTTTTCAAATTACAATATGATATTATAGTTAAAATTATAATATGATGATATTAAATTGTAACAAGTGTTTAGGAGAATGGCAATATAAAATTGAGATTATCTTAAGGAAAGTAACATTGAGCATTTTTGAAAGTAACTTATAGTATGAGTATTTAGTTTTGGGTGAGTAGGGGGTAACATAATAGTAACATATTATTAAAAATTGAAATTATCTTATAGGAAAGTAATATTGAGCATTTTTGAAAGTAGTTTACAGTATGATTATTTAGTTTTGGGTGAGTAGGTGGTTTTGGAGTAGTCTTAAATTGATTTTCAGACAAGGTTGTCTTAATATTTACTGGTAATGAATTCCAGATTCTGGGGCCCTTTATGTGCATAGAATTTTTACATAGGTTGATATGAACTCGGGGTATATCAAAAAGTGATCTGTGTCTTGCTGTGGATTACATCTCACATTGGTCTTCAGATGCATGATAGAACTGATAAATTGGCTAAGTTTTATGCTTTCAAAGAGGGGATAGATTACAATCTTGGCTTGTCAGTTAGCAGTTTGAGAACAATAATACGAAAAGAACTTCAACTGAATTTTATTGACTTAAGACTCAGGGAGTCTGACACCAGTCAGTCCATCTATCATCATTCTATCATGCAGGAGGAGCCACATGTCTATGGTGCATCCAACAAAATAAGCAGACTCTTGGATGTCACTACCGCCCGCCTCCGGCTGGGTTACAAGTATCTTTGGCAGGTTAAATCACCACCACCAGATGTAGACCAAACAAGATGTAAACTTTGCCAGTTGGATTATTGTCACACCCTGCGTCATTATGTACTGGAGTGCGATAAAATTAATGAATTCAGAGACTACTCATTCAGAAATGTTCAAGATATGTCAAAGTATTTTATCCACAGTGGTATATTACAGACCATTCTGGAAAAATACCTGACTTTGCTCCCTGTAAATAAAGCATTGACACGTGTGTTTAGTTACCATTTTGTCCTAGGCACATGTCAATTAGACTAGGCCTGTTGTATATATGTGTGTGTATGTGTATGTAAGGAAACATTGAAATGTTTCTGCCCACGGAATTGAACCGCCCTCCGTGCGGAAGCAAGAGTTTACCCACTAGGCCGGGGTGTGTGTGTGTATGTACATGTGTATGTATGTGTGTATGTATATACATGTATGTCGTGTGTATGTGTATATGTGTGTGTGTGTGACCCAACAATTAAAATTTGCACCAATAACTCATTACAGTTGTGGCTGGGTGTAGACTAATAGATTGCTCATTGCTTTATAATTTGTTCATGAGTGCAACCATGTACAGACGTAAGTAAATTTACTTACATGATTCATTACCTTGTAACTAGTGAATTAATTACCATTGTACCTTGTTCAGCTATCAAAACTTTGGGGCCCAGTCTCTGGACCCTATATATACCTCTGTAATCTGAAAATACCTTTGTAACTTGTCATGATTGTGACCATCTGAGTTCATTACCTTTGTAACTTGCTCAGCTATCAAACTTTGAGGTCCAGTCCCTGGACCCATTATGTACCTCTGTAATCTTTTGACTACCGCCCACAGGATGGGTATGGGGTGCATAATAAAGATATCAAACTAACTCTTGTGTTGTGGTCATGGGTCCTATTAAAGTTGGTGAGGAGAATTTTGAGCGGAGGGTTTATATTATTTTTTTTTTAGTTTAATATCTTTATTATGCACCCCATACCCATCCTGTGGGCGGTAGTCAAAAGATAACAGAGGTACATAATTGGTCCATTGACTGGACTCCAAAGTTTTGATAGCTGAACAAGTTACAGCGGTAATGAACTAGATCTAGTCACAATTATGAAAAGTTACAAAGGTAATGAGCTCCAGGTAGAGCTGGTCACTCTCATGACAAGTTACAAAGGTAATGAACTAGAGCTGGTCACAATCATGACAAGTTTCAAAGGTAATGAGCTCCAGGTAGAGCTGGTTACAATCATGACAAGTTACAAAGGTAATGAATCATAATCACTTCATATATAGTTACAATCATGAACAAATTACACATACACACACATATATACATACACACACACACACACACACACACACACACGCACATACACCAGGCCCAGTTTTCAATCGACATGTGCATAGGACAAAATGGTAATCATACACACACACACACACACGTGGCAATTCTTTATTTACAGGGAGCAAAGTCAGGGTATTTTTCCAGAATGGTCTGTAATATACCCCTGTGGATAAAATACTTTGACATATCTTGAATATTTCTGAGTGAGTTGTCTCTGAATTCATTAATTTTATCGCACTCCAGGTGCTATAGTTTTAGATTCTTATTAGCTGTAAATTGACTACCTTAGCTCATTTTTTTCATTTTTGTAAACATATCCAACGTGCTAACTCACGTGCCAAGAAATCCTTTTGCATTGTCCTATTCTTAGGTCTACTTGCGTTGTTCTATTTTTAAGTTTAATTATTGAATCACACTAAATCTTATGATTCCAAACATTGATCCTGATACCAACCTTCTATTAAATGACTTACATGAACCTAACAACAACTGTCATTACTACACAGCAGAACAGGCTAAAACACTACTCAAATCCAACAATAACATAGCTATCTTTAATTACAATGTCAGATCTTTAAGCAAACATTTTGATGACCTCCATGCATTATTAAACTCACTACAGGCCAGTATGTCCATCATTGCTCTCACTGAAACCTGGTTAAAGCCTCATACTACAGATATCTATGCCATTCCTGGTTACACAGCCATACACAATTGTAGGCAAGACCAACAAGGAGGTGGCACAGCTATGTTCTACTCAGACCAGCTTGAATGTATTAACAATACATGCACAAGAGATGAACATGGAGAATATATAATAGCTAAATTTAAATCCAAATACCTACAAAAACCTCTCACAGTTATAAACATCTATAGATTACCACAGTCAAACATTCAGCAATTTAGTGAAAAATTAGGAAGTATGATTACTGATGCACACATGAACAAAGACCACTTAATCCTCACAGGAGACTTCAATATAAACCTCCTACAAGATCATGACCTACAAGTAACTGAATTCACAGACACTATGTACCGCCCCCGGTACAGATGTTGAAATGATACCCAATATATTTAAGAATGGGGAAATAAATGATGGTGACCTGAAGAGGGACAGTAGCTCTAGTGAAATAAATGATGGGGAAACAGGTGTAGACAAGGACACACACAAAACAGTGGTACAAACTAGCAATACCACGGTAGATAGTAAACAAGGGGATGCCCAGGGAAATAATGAAGATAAATTACCGGAAACAGTTGAAGGCTCCATTGTTAGCAATAGTAACGACCCAAACCTACTCACTTTTCAGAAATCCATATTTTACTACTCTGCAATCTTTTAAGGAACCATAAATTTCAATTTTAAACCCCCGGGAGCTAAAACATTTTCTGACAGTTGTGACAGGACCCAAGACATACCAGACAAAAAATCTTTTTTTTGACATTTGTCCGCTAAATCTTACAAAATTCAATGTACATAAAAGGCCTAAAATCTGAACCCCCTGCCTGAAAATTCTAGAACTGCAGACACACCTCTTTTTAAAAAGCACCAAAAACATCTTACCCTCCTTACCACCAACCGGTAGCTAACCACACGAAAATTAATTTATTTTTGCACATATCCACAGCAAATACACTTATTTATATATGTGATTCTCTTAATTTGCATTACGTAAACAAATTCTAATACAACTATTGCTTCATAATTCTTTTTAGTCAAAACCCCTTCCTAAGACACCCCAATATAGAAACTGTATCATGCCAACAGGGGCAACATTTCCTTAATATATAAACTAATTGTTAAATTTTTAAATATTTAGAACTTATTTTGTAAACCTAGTTAATCACTACCATTTTCATTAATATATAACCTAACTGTTAAATTCTTAAATATTTTGAATACCTCAATTTTGTAAACCAAGAATCACCAAATCAACCAATACCAGTATAATTATTGTGTCATATGAAAAGATCTCCGAAATGCCTAGGCATACTATTGGCCTTCTTAAAATAATTAGTATTTTTCAAAAAATTTTTAAAATACCAAAAATTTAAAAACCCCTTTTTAATATTATCAGAAATAAAAGTTGATTGAGGATTGATTGTTTAAAAAAAATACTTGCCTGGAAGTAATCGCCGGAACGCCCCCCCTAAAAAAAAAAAAAAAAAAATCGCGAAAATTTTTTCTTGTTGTAGTGGCCGGTTCGGCTTGTAAAGTATTCTGGCAGTTTGGGAGATACACAGATGTTTCAAAAAAAATGCAAATTATGAATGGCATATGGTCACTTTTGAACATATGTGTTAATTGTGCATTATTGGGAAAAAAATAGACAGTATAATAACTTGACATGTCAAGATATCTTATTCATGAAATAAGATAAATTGACCAAAAATTTCAAATTTGTTGTAACAATAATTGAAATGTAGATATAACCCTGCAATTTTAAACCCCCCTTTGGGGCCTAGTCCGGCCCTTTTTGTGTATCCATATGCTTTTGCGCTACCGTCCACAGGATGGATAGGGGGTGAAATAAACAGCCACTTCGGTGGAAAAAATCTAAAAATCTAATCTTTCGGTGTTTTTATTATGAAAAGGCTATCTACTGCAGTTAGTTTTTTCCAAAACTACTTTTCTTACTGACTATCAAAGAGCACTTATGGGATGGAAGGGAAATTATTTTGTATGCAATTTCCTGTTGGACACTCGCCATATAATGGTCTATATTAATTCTAGAGCATATACATGTTTATATGTCATTTAAAATGTGTATTATATTATATTAGATCAATTTAATAGATAAATCCGTAAGTGAGTTTAGCGTAATAATGAAAGAATTATTCTTGCCTCACCACAGTGGGAATGTTCCCAGAGGTTTTCCTGATTAGCTGTAAGTATACGGATGTCTTCCCCTCTCTTATGATGAAACGTAATTATTTTATTAGAAAGAATAATAAAGGAATAGCAATAAAAAAGGAAAAAACCTAATAAATGACCGAATTCCTTAAAAGAAACGTCTTAGGACCTCTTTAACAGCACTGAAAAATAAGGAATATCCATTAGGACTTTTTGACCTGGAAAGCTTTTGAACACAAGCCCCGCATCCACCCAAAACTTGACCATTACGGTATAAGAGGACACCTCATTTTCAAATTAGCTTACTAACAGGTACCAATACGTCCCTTAAGGACACAACCTCATCTACATGACCCCTGATACTGGGGCCACGATACAACACCTGAAACCAATTTTTTTGCTGATGACATGACTTATTATCTCCACCCAAATCTTTCCTCAACACCATTGTTAAGAAGAGCTACTAAAAATATCAACCTGGATGACTGCCAATAACCTTACATTTAAAACTGACAAAACCTTCTACATTATGTTTGGAACAGAACAGTTGTTCAAATTGAACATAAGATTGACAACACTCTTATTGCAAAATAATGAGGCAATTCCGGGCCTACACCTTGACAGCAACCTGAATTTCAGCACCATATCCCAAAACTTGGCAAAAAATGTATCCAAAACTTGGGATCCTTTTAAGATAAGTTATTGTACCACAATCAGCCCTACTCACACTATATTATTCCTCATCTATCCCTACCTCACCATCATTTGTGCTTGTGGATCAACAGCACAACCCACCTAAAACCAATTATAACCCAACAAAAAGCCACAGTAAGAATTATCTTGAAATCCAATCCCAGGAACACCCCTTCCCACTACTCTTCAAAGACCTAAACTTACTCACTGTTCAGAACATCCACACATACCTAAATGTTATAGACTGGGAAGGTAGCCTAAGCACCACAAATCCCAACCTATGTCTAGAAAGATTAACTTTGGCAGTGGGGGGGTATGTTCAAGACATATTCCTTTAAAAAAAAAGGAGGAGAAGATGTAAACTTGAAAAGAAAGGCGCCCTTATACAAGTGAGGCAAAAAAGGAATTAAAAGAGGCCAATATATCTGCAATACGTAGAGAGTCACTGGTCAGAGAAATAGCAAAACAGAACTGAGGTGAGACCTAAATAATTTTTTATGGGGTGTACAGAATTTGGTAGTCGCAAACCTATCCCAGGGGAGGGAGCATGGACACAGGGGTCATTCACAGCTGCTAAAAACAAAGACATAGCCCCACTCCACAAAGGGAGTAAAAAAACAAACAACTACAGACTGTTAGCGCTAACGTCCCATATCATAAAAATCTTTGAAAGGGTTCAAAAAAGATCGCCCCCCCATCTAGATACCCATCAGTTACAATCCAGGGCAGCATTGTTTAAAAGCAGGTCGCTCGTCTGTCCCAACTACTGGACCACTATGACAAGGTCCTGGATGCTTTGAAGACAAACAAAATGCAAATGTAATATACACAGACTTATCAAAAGCCTTTGACAAGTGTGACCAAGGGTAATAGCACACAAAATACGTGATTAAGGAATAACTGAAAATTGGTAGATGGAACTATAATTTCCTAACAAATATAACACAAAAAAATAGTAAACATAAAGCTGAGGTGGCTAGGGAAAAAACGCTGTTCCTCAAGGCACAGTACTGCTCTTATCTTGTTCCTCATCCTCATATTGGGCATAGACAGGGATGTTAACAGCATCATGTCTTATTTTGCAGATGAAAATGAATTTGCTGACAGTGTCCTCCATTGAAGACACCGCAAGACTCAGGCAGACATCAACCAAATCTTTAAATGAGCCAAGAAAACAATATGAAACTAATGAGAAATTTAAATTATTGATATGGAAAACATGAGGATATTAAAACTACATCTGAGTATTAAACAAATTCTAACTAACAATGAGAAAACTAATGTAAAGACCTGGGAGTGATCATGTCAGAAGATCTCACCTTCATAAACCTAACATTGTATCAATCACATATGCTAGAAAATGACAGGATGGATAATGAGAACCTTCAAACTAGGGCATGGCCATGATGACGTCTCTTCAGGCCGTTGTTCTTCTAGGCTGGAATATTGCTGAAACCCCAACGGCACCTTTCAAGAATGTGAAATTGCTGACCTAGATAATGTACAAAAAGAACCTCATGGCACCATAACCAATAAAACACCTCAATTACTGGGAATGTTAAGTTCCAAACCTGTCTCCTAGAATGAGATGGGTGTGGAAAAATTTCCCCAAAAGAGGGGGTATCAGCCCTTTCTATTTGAAAGGGCCCTGCCCTTAGGGGCCTGGCCCAGAAAGGGCAGACGGCGTGCCTAGCTTCCTGATCAACAACCACTGGTCAACAGTTTAATTGAAAACATAGGACAACCAAAACAGCCAAGAGTCCGGTAGCGACCAGGGTTGCAACAATGATATATGTTTGGGAAAATTTGATATAAATGTGACCTTGACCTTAGAGGAAAGTTATAGTAAACTGCTGTATTAGTTTCTACACTTGAACATTCAATCATGTGCTCCAGGGATCTAAATATTTAGAGAACACAAGCCTTGAATTGCAAATTGTTGCAGTGGTTTAAGTGTTGAAATTTGGCTGAGCTCAGCGACGCCCAGCTTGACCGGCTGCCGGCGGCAGGAGCGGCTAAGATTGCTTTAAGATACCAAAGGGGGAAAGGCTTACGGCCGGTGTATAGCGGACAAGAGACATGAGTCATGTTTTTGTTCCCCCTCAATCTCCACTAACGTCGGAAATTGATAAGAATTTTTCCAACGCGTTTACTGTTAAATCGCGGTATATTCAGAAGAGTGCGCAGTTCTTATTACTGCAAAGACTGAAATTGAAGAATGTAAAAGGGCAATGAGTTTGATCGTCTAACAAGGCAGGGACTCTTAGGCAGTGTATTTCAAACAAGACAGCGATATCCGGGGTGAATTTAAGGGTCCGTTACAAATACCAGGTAAGTCTGCTTAAACCTAGATGCCCCAGTTCGCCCGTTAGGAAAGCATAATTTTTCTTTTGGCAGATTTATCAAACACCCGGATCGTGGGCGATCCACCCAAAAACCTAAGTAAAAACCGCCTTTCAGTCCATCAATGACGAAGATATGGGCATATGCTCCTTGGGGCAATAATTATCATTTATACATTTGTTTTTACCATACAGCCCTGGGGAATAGGCCATGGATGTTCCTCTGGGGAAGAGCGGGGATGGCTGCAACCCCCGGATTCATCAATAAGCTAAGTAACAACAATACAGTACACCATATTGGAAGGGTCCATTTTCCCACAAGTTCTGGTCCTTATGAACCGGAAGTTTGGTCTATTTCCCCCACAACGAGAGAGATACTTGGAATATTCTAAAAGATTAATACAAACTTGCACACGAAAATCACTCCCTATGAAAACAAAAGTCTCGGCAGACAATGCAACATCCCTCCAATAAAAAGCAGGGGTGCCACTAGCACGATAAGAGACAACACAATAAGTGTCAGGGGCCCATGCCTGTTCAACTGCCCCCCCAGCATACATAAGGGGATTACCAATAGACCCCTGGCTCCTTTTAAGCAGACACTGTACAATCCCAGAGTCAGTACCTGACCAGCCGGGCTGTGGTTCGTACGTCGGTTTGCGTGCGGCCAACAGAACAGCCTGGTTGATCAGGCCCTGATCCATTATGAGGCCTGGTCACAGAACGGGTCGCGCGGGCGTTGACCCCCGGAACCCTCTCCAGTGGCCAGTTAAGAGACAGGGCCTGGGTCGAACATTTTTTGGCGCCGTACGAAAATAATTGAAAAATATGGAAAATGAGTTCTGTTGACAGAAAAATAGTTTAAGAATCGGGCAACATTTTGGTGAAAATCCCATTTTAATACATCGTTTCTAAAGCAAATTATAACTATTCGAAACATATTATCATATGATGCGCAAGGTAAAAAAGGTTTGTGACCGCTCGACATGAATTTTTTGTTTTGTTTTATTTTGATAAATTTTCTCTCTATATTTCTTTCTAATACACTAAATTTACCACTCAACATCATAATACAGTGTTGGAGCAGCTTATTGTTTTGCAGAAGTGGAGGGGCCTTATAGCAGAGGTGGGGGGGCTTATAGCAAAGGAGGAGTCAAGGGCGCCAAGGACGATAGTTGCATGATCAGCGGTTTGATACTCCCAACAATGTCTTTATACAGCTTTTGTACTAATACACTTTATCTGCTTATAACATTTAATCAATAATGATATCAGACATATGATAAAAGCATAATAGAGACGGCCAAAATAATAATAAGTGTCATATACCGGAGAGTGATGTCAGACAGAAAGGGAGGAGAATTATTTTTTTTTTTTAGCTAACACACATGTATATGTAAATAACTCTTTTACCTTATTCCTAGTATACATATATCCTTTATAATATAATAACATATATATCCTACAATGAAAAATAAGGTATAAAAGGCCCCCAATGGAAATAAGTCCTCTGTCTGACTTTTTGGGTTATCCTAGGTTCTCTACACATATGCTGCTATGTATGATAATTATGTAAATGTATTTGTGTATACCTGAATAAACACTTACTTACTTAATCGGAGACCTTGATCCAGCAGTCTTCCTGCTTATAATATACGGTTTTCTCTATTGCCTCGCTGGCGTACTGGAAAACGGTATTTTAACAGGGGAAACAATAAAAATTACTTACAAGGCGTAGAAAAAGCCCAAAACAGCGAGATTTTCGTGAATTTTTTTGCGTAAATGAGGCCGTGCGCGTTTTCCCGTTATCTCGAAAGTAAGTTTTTGACCTATTGTTCATTCCCTGCATTATTAATGATTAAATTGTAATGATTTTCACAGGGAATATAAAAAAAAAGTGAGTTTTATTTATTATGAAAACAAATTTGGAATATCTCAAATATTGTTTATTTTGTGGGGGGTAAAAAGGAGATATTTTAGTGAGTGTCAAAAGCGAATCAAATGTATTTTTCGGCATGAAGACAAGCTATCGCATTATACATTTCATAATATTGGGTTAGATGTATTCTACGAGGGGGAAGTGTCCCGCGCCGCTAGTACCGCCAGACCGGAAGAAACCCGCTGCCATATGTCAAAATCAGTAATTATTTTTTTCAGTTGTTTGTTGGCCGATCTTATTGAAACTCTGTCATTGCATGTTACATACATGCTTTAAACATGTCCCAAAGATCAAGAGAATCGGACGAAAATAATGGAATAAGAAATTTTGCTCCTCCTCCTAACCTTAACTAAAACACTTTCTTGATAGTCGGACAGGCCCCATAGGCCAATACCAGACACAAAAATCTCTAACATTCCTCGTGCCCGTTTAATCTATACAAACGTTCAATGTACATTAAAAGGCCTAAAATCTGGAACTCCCTCCTGAAAACTGTAGAACTGCAGACTCAGCCACTATTTTCAAAACTACGGTCAAAAAACATCTTATCTTCCGAACACACCCCACTATCACCTAACTACATGAAACCCCCTTTCCCATGCACACACAGTACGAGAATGACATAGCCGAAAGCCAAATATGACCCAAAGCTGCTGTACAGCCACATCAGGAGGAAACAACAGTCAAGGACCAGGTGATCAGGCTGAGGAAGGAAGGGAGGGAGGTCAAAAAAATGACCGTGAAGTGTGTAGGAGCTCAACATGAGATTCAAAGGGTGTTCACAGAGGATATAGAAGGGACTCCAGAAAGGAGGAGAGGTAGGGTACACCATCCCGGTGCTGGACACAAACATACAACTGAAGAGGAAGTAAAGGCTACTAAGGTAGATACCTCAAAGGCGATGGGGGGGATAACTTCACCTGGGTCCGGGGGAGGGAGCAGAGGAGCTATTTTCAACGATCTTCCCAAAAACATAAACAGGCAACTCCTGAGGTATGGAAACAGCAAATGTAGTTCCAATTTTTAAAAAAGGGGACAGGAACTCACTAAACTACAGACCAGTGTCACGACATGTTTTATGCAAGGTCATGGAGAAGTATCAGGGAAGAGTGGGGAGCACCTAGAAAGGAATGAGATTTAACGATGGCCAACCGGTTTCAGGGGCGGGGAAACCTGTGTCAAAAAACCCACTAGTTCTACGACAGGGTGCACAATAAGACAAGAGAGAGGGGGGTAGACTGCATATTTTGGACTGAAAGAAGGCGTTTGACACAGTTCCACAAAAAAAGGTTGGAAAAAATTGGAGGACCAGGCGGGGTCAGGAAGGCACTACAATGGATCAGGGAATACCTGACGGAAGCACACGAGTTTGTACGTGGTGGGGGTCAGAGTGGGCCCCCGGGGCGGGGGGTTCCACGGGGGGCAGTCCCGGGCCAGTGCTGTTTCGGTATTTGTGAACGATATGAGGAAGGAATAGCTCTGAATTCCCTGTTTGCAGATGATGTGAAGGGTGAGAAGAATTCAGTCGGCCGAGGACCAGGGAGAACTAAAAGGGATCTGGGCAGGCTGCAAGCTTTGGCCAACAATTGGCTCCTTTTAACCCCACCAAGTGCAAAGTCATGAAGTTGGGGGGAAAGGGGAAAAAACCGCAGACGGAGTACCCCCGGGGGCCAGAGACTGAAACCTCAATCAAGGAAAAGCCTTGGGGTGAGTA